>CAJNIZ010043107.1:0-35262 GCA_905231905.1 Symbiodinium pilosum
AGGCCCCACAGCCACCTGCTCTCAACCTTTAAGTCTTTGCCTAGCACGGAATGACAGCAGGTATTGAATGCTCATACGATATCGGGGACGAGGCTTATGTCATCCTGCATGACAGCAATGACTAACACGTCGCTACCAGGTCAAGGAGGAGAAGCGTTGTGACGAGGCGCCAGGGGTGCACAAGCTATCAAGGGCTCTACGGGCTGCTAATGAATACCTATCCCAACCTCACCCCAATGTTGGGCCATACAGAAAACCATCTGCGATTGGCTTGGTTGAGAGCTTGGGGGCATTTACATGAACAGCTTAGCGTGATGGGTGATGGGATCTACCTGATGCCAAGAGGTATGCAGAGGGGCTGCTTGCCTTGAGAAGTAAGCATTGAGCGGGTCCAGCACCCACTGAGACCTCCTTCTTGTGCCACCTAATGTTATGGAAAGAAATACTAGAGACAAAGGTCTAGATGGCCCCCATGTATGCCCAGGGTTAGCTGGGTAGGCTTTTTTAAAAAAGACCATACGAGCATTTCCAGAAAGCGTCCATTTTGAGAAGCCCTTTCAATATAGGATCTAGGATCGAGGGATCGATCTGGGGTCTCCAGCTACCTTGGAGCCCAGTACCCCTTAGGAATAGGGCTGAAACCGTAGATCCCCATAGAATTTAGGGTATATCCTTTAATTCAAAGGTATTCGGCGATCTCTGTCTTTTTTCTTTTTTTGCGGAGATCCCGTGTCAAGCTTGGACTGCCATTTTCCGGCAACTAAGGGTTCCTTTGCAACTGGAGGTCCGCTTGATATGTTATCAGAGAGTCGGGAAAGGTGCATGCAAGTGTGGGCTTTTAGCCCCTAAAAGTCTTCATCACGATTTTCGAAGGCATTATCCATTGGGTCACTCCTCTTATCGTTATAGTGACTGTCCCCAAATGTTCCGTGTTTAGGCTGTATTTAGGGTCTATCATAACTCCTAGTACCTGCTGTGGTGATGGTTGCTGTCAGGGGGAAGAACCTAAATGTTGTGTCCTTAGGTGCTGAGGCATTTTTCAGATTTCCCACCTATGCCGTCTAAGTCGGGCTTCTCAACAGTGCATGCCCATTGCGGGATCTTCGCAATTGAAGATCTTGTTAGGTCTTTAACAAGGTATACATGGGTTAAAGGGCATATAGCACTCTGATTGTGTCGCAGTCTGAGAGGGGAATTTGTCAAAGTCCGGTCCGGGCTACATCCCAAAATGTAAGGACCCCCACGAGAACGGAACCCAAGAATCTGAGAGGCCCTCATAGCAATCATGCTCCGGGAGGCTATCTCGGGAACTTCAGACATCCTCTGCACTTGCGAGCGTGGTGAGGCAGGCTTCAGTCAAAAAAAGTTCTTACCCTTAATGGACTGGCGTAGATCCGCTGGAACTATATCATATCATGGGATTCATGTCTGAGGGGTTACCACAAGTGCCCTTTGCCACACATTTGAGAGGTAATCATCTTGTTGCTTTTATGGCTCTCAGCCTTCTCCTCTCCGCTCCTCCTGCTTTTGCTGCTCTTGCTGCTTCTGCTCTCAAAGCTGACCTTCATACTTCCTTACCTGCATCAGCCCTGCGAAAGATATCGAAGGCCTTTGGGAGTCATTGAAACGCGGGTTGCATGATGATAAATTGGCTAGGTTGATAAAACTTGTGGGGCATTTGTGGTATCATCAGGAAAAATGCTTTCGGGGACTCATCTGAACTGTAGCCCCAAAAGTAAGTGAATCCTGGCCCAAAACCTTGAAACATAGCCAAGAGGCCAATTATTCGCTAGATGTTGGGGGTCCAGGTAGGCTTTCCGCGCAAACCGTAGTTGCCGGACTAGCCCTAAAAAGTATATGAACCCTAAACCCAATATAAACCCTGACCCGAAGCCCTAACCCTAGCCTGCTCACTGCTCAATAATTAGGGAATGAAGGAACGGATCGCTGTAGTAGTCCCTAATTAAGTTCCGTACTTAAACCCTGCCTGGATCTGCCCACGGGCCCAAACGGTCTTCGCATTCAAGAGCAGGCTCTTAGACCCTTGAAACTCCAGACAGGTCAAGTCTGAAGCCACGCTAAAATCCTAGCAGTCTGAAACCTAACCAGGATGGCAATCCGAGCCCTCCGCCACCCCCGGCAGAGTCTACTTGCCTCCAGGCTAGGTTAGGCTAAAGTCGTTGAGGATGTTGCTTAAGTAGGGCTTTTGTGACAGGACTTTCAGTTTAGAGTCTTAAGCTGCTGATTTTTAGGGTGACGGAGTTCAGGGCTTTGAGGTTCAGAGCTTGGGACGGCCATTGTACTTTAGAATTTAGCTTCATGGGGCTCCTAGGACTTTCATGTAACCCTATATGTCCTCTATAAACCCCTTTTAAGCTACCTAAGCCTAAACGCAAGAAGTCCGAATGGTTGATCACGTCCCATCATCATGAACCCTCCTCCCCCACCCCCCTCGGAGTTAGGGTTTTGGGTGTGGGGGTTAATCACCCCCACCCCCCTGAGTTCTTGTTGAACAACCTTTTACATGTTTATGTTTACCTGGGCCCGAATAGATCAGACATGATCATTTTAGATAGTATTTCAACACGAACCCAGATTCTCAGTATGCCTGGTTTATTACAGTACTGCACAATGCGAACGCTCAATATCATCCAGGGTAGGGAGTTTCACTAATCGGGGTGGGACCACGAATATTCTAACCTTATAACGCATGTACGACTTCCTCATGATCTTGCCGAACAGTATTCTAGGTAGATCGGCCCCCTACACTCTGCCCCTTCCACTGCTGGGCCCCTGTAGCCCTAAATCCTGATCCTAGCCTCTAGACCTTGACCTATAAGCCTGCGCCCTAGATAAATACCCTAAACCCGAGACCCTAAATCCTAGACCCTGAATCCTAAACCTTAAATCCTAAACCCCAAATCCTAAACCTTAAACCCTCAACCCTAATCCCTCAACCCTAAACCCTAACCTAAACCCTAAACCTTCAACCCAAAAGCTTAGGCTATGCGGAGCTTTCTGGCCTGGCAGAGGACGAGGGCGGCGCCGTCGGCGAGAAACTTGGCAGACTGTGGCTGGCAGCCAAGTAGCCATTTATCTCTGTTACAATTTCTCAAATGCAGGAGTTTGCCAAAAACTGTAAGTATGAATGAGAGGTTTGAAGTCATGGGCACATTTCCATAGACCTTGTTTGCTGAAAGCAGGGGCTCCGTGTTTTATGTAACCATATGTAAGAATCCTTGTTAGCAAGACTGGGAGTCAAAACTCTACACCTCATGCGCTGCAAGCGTTGAGGTCTTGAATCCTAAGCCCTGGGCCTCAAACCGTAAACCATTAGACCTCCGGCCCCGAACTATAGCCCCCCAGGTTCTGAAGCTGCGAACTCTACACCCCTAAACCTCCGGCCCCAAAACTATCAACCATCAAACCCAAACTTCCCCAAAGCGTCCGTGTAGCTGTACAGCATATACTTAAGGCCCACAGGGGTTCCCATGTAATGACTTCAGGGCCCAGACATCATCCCAAACACCTTAAACCTGAAGCCCTAAACCCCTAAACCCTAACCTCCTAAACCCTAAACCCCTGAACCCTAACCCCCTAAACCCCTAAACTTTTAAACGCTAAACTTTCAACCCCTAAACCCTAAAGCCCTAACCCCCCAAACCCTAAACCCCTAAACCCCTAAACCCTAAACTTTTACACCTTAAACCAAATTGTAGACCCAGGGTTGACACGAGATCTTTGTCGGAGTGCCAGCGCGGCTGCAGCGAGAATGCGGAGTGCAACAGTATCTCCTTCTGCTACTCATCTGTGTAGCATATTCCCCTTTAAGGGGGTAATTGGGGTTACCTTTAAGGGGGTAATTGGGGTTATATCAGATTTATATAAGGTAGTGGGAATATAGTTTAGGGATTAGGTGGTTAGGGTTTACGGATTCGGGTTTAGGGTTCAAGGTTTCTGAGTAATATGGTTTTCGGGGGTTTTGAGTAGCTTCTGTATGAAACAAAAATCTCCTTGATTCACCAAAATCACTAGTCACCTGATAGCCATCTCTGCAGTGCATGCAGTGGCCGTATAAGGCAACTTAGGGTTTGGGCAAAAGGGTTTAGGGTTAACGTAAAGCATCACTCTTCCTGGAACTAACATGGCATGGAGCCCAGACGAAAAGGGGGCCATAGAAAGATTACCGTCCTCAAACACGTTCAATATGGCGTTCCATGGTCAAGTACACTCCCCCAAACTAACATGGAAACCCAGACAGCCCCATTTTAGAAGGACTGTCGTATTTATGGGGCCCCTTTGGGGTTTCCATGTTAGTTTCCAGGAGTGTATACTGTGAAGGTTGTGAGGGACTGAAGGAGCTTCAAGACGGTGATCGCATCAACTCTGACGGGGCCAGGGCTTCGGGCTTACCTTCTGATGGGCGCGACAGGCTTTCTGTCATTTAGGGTTTAGGGCTTATAGTTCAGCAAATCAGCCCGGAATAAGCCGTACAAAAGCCCTTAACCCAGCACATTTGAGGCTTTCACATCCTTTGAGCTTAGCAGCTCGCTTGGAGCGTTAAAGCCATGAAGACCCTAAAACCTAAACCCTAAACCCTAGACCCCAAGACCAAGGAGTTGTAAAAACAAGTCCAAGGATTGTGGTTTTGGGCATGGATGTTTCCCACACCGAGGCTTAAGCGTAAGGTTTAAGGATCAGCGTTAAGCTGTCCACATTTTTAAATGTTGTAAACGTTTGTCTACATAACTTTGTAGCGCATTATGTTACAGTGCATTATTCATATACCCATACGTGTATTTATGAATAGCATGAAGTTCCATGTAATGTCTTTGCTTTATCTTGTTTTACAATGCTTTGCATTATTACGTTCTATCACATTAAGAGTTGCCAAAACGGGTGAGTCCCAGCAAGTTTGCACATGCAGGTAGGGAGTGGGGCTGCTGGATGAAGTCTCGCAGCTTCTCTGGAGGGGAGCCCACCCAAACGAAGGGGTCCTGCAGGACCCACAGGATTTTTGGGTTTTGGGTTTAGGGTTTAGGGTTTTAGGGTTTAGGGGTTCAGGGTTTGAGGTCTAGATGGATGGACGAACCCCGCATGGCCTTGTATATGTAGGCCCTAGGAACTGTGCTGCTGTGGTTTACATCAGGGTTATGCAGTTATGCATAATCATTTCCATCAACAGAAGCTTTGGCGATCAATTTCTATGGGTCAAGGTACGTGTCGGCTTTTCGATTAACTCATCTGATGCTCGCGAATCCTACAAGTGCCATGTAAATGCTTGCGTACCCTAGCACCAAGGGAAGGGGGTTCAGTTTTTCACTGGCTCTGTTTTATACTTCTTTGAGGTTCCAGTTGCCCAAAAGGTTCCGGTTGCCCAGGCGTGAGCGAAAGGTGGGCCATTAAGGGGTTGGGGCTTCTTGCCCACCAGTCAGGTGTTCGGGTTGAGAGCTGTTTGTCCCATCCAACGACTTCAGGTCCAATTCTGATCTTCGCACTTGCCTGAACTCTCTGCAAGCTTTGTGGTTTTCCAGAACCCTGCTGCTAGAAAGCGAAGGTTTGACACCCTGAGGCCCCGGGACTTGAGCAGCTAGGTGGTTCAGCAACTTGGTCATGCCGCTTTAAAGGTGTATAAGCCCTGATTTCAAGTTTCAAGAAGTTCCCTACACACCCCGCAAGAGATACCTCCTGCATCATCAGCTGACACAAGGATATGCCGTCGGAATACCCAGACATGCCCCTGCTTAGCTCAGCGCCGCAAGCCTGACCTAACTTTATACCCGGCTAAAAACCCTAAAGTGGCATGTAAGCCCCTGCATGTGTTTATATAGGCCTACTATAGAGTATATAGGGTTATGTAGGGTTATATAGGAGCTATACCCTAAACCCTGAACCTTAAGTATATAGGGTTACATAACATGGGCCTCCTAGCAGGTCATGACCAAGATCGAGGGCCTGAAACCTTGCCTTCAGGGTTTAGGGTTTAGGGTTTAGGGTTTATAGGGTTTAGGGTGCCTTCAGGACGTACTTCAAGACATCGTGTGCCGCCACCACCACAGCTCCCGCGGGAACGGGTGGCAGTGGCAGCGGCTATTTCAAGCTGAGGGCCCTTGGGCTTTTGACGCGCAGTTTCAAGGGTTTAGGTTTCAGATTTTAGGTTTCAGGGTTTAGGGTTGTGAAGATGTTGGTCCCTTTGTTAGGTAGAAAAGGGCCAAACTTGCAGGAGGCCCCAGGAAATGAGCATAATCTTGACGGTCTACCGTGATGGGTTTAAGATGTAGACTATAGCTCACATAGTAGAGAGAACCTGTGCAGCAATGATAGGCTTCAGGGTACATTCGTTGCAGCGACGTGCTAAAGACCTCCTGTTTTAAGAAGCCCAAAGCTCGCAGACATTATATGGTCAAACTGGCCTCAAGCCCCGACTGGTTGTAGAAACCTTCGGTGTCAGGTCGTCTCCTACAACATCTACTGGTGGAATGCCTTCGACCAGAACCCGTGGAAGAGCAACTCGATAGTCAAGATCATGGTTTCGGGTTAAGGGTTTGTGGGTTTAGGGTTCAGGGTTTAGGTTGAGGGCTGAAAGCTTATAGGCTTCAGGGTCGGGCGCTGACAACTTGAAGGTTGAAAGTTCTTCAGGGTTGATGATGGCTTATATTGGGGTTATCTTGGAGTAGTATTGGGGTTATCCCACACGCCCTCAGAAATGAAGGAACCCTCCCAAAAGGGGGCCCTCTATTCTTGATTTTCTGCTGCCCACTTGTAATAAGGGGGAATTCTGAGATGGAAAATGTGCCACATGGGAGGTAAAGTTCTTTGTTTAAGTGACTCGACGGAAAAAAAGGCAGGTGAGCGTCATGTCTATGGGCAACCTTCATCTGAACCCTGGAGTGTTTAGTTTCGAGATGCCCCTTCCGTTGTTATAAGGCTGGCGACTTCCTAAAGTTCAGGGTCCCTTCTGTGGCTGCAAGGCATTACAGATGCATAGTCTTGGGGAAACACGAACCACTGGTTCAAGAACTACCACTTGTGTGTCCATTTCTTACAGCTTCTTTGCCACTACCCTCAAGATCCTTACTATTGGTTTAGGGGTTTGGGGTTTAAGGTTGTCGTTGTTGTTGCTTGTGTATTACCTGTCTTGGGGACCCCCTTGCACTCAGGTGAGCAGATCATCGCCAACATCAACAACAAGCTGGTGCCAGATGCCATCGGACTGCAGGAGTGTGACTCTCCCTCCAGGATCCAGGACTGTCCAGGGTCAGCACTCTGTAGAATTCGGAATGGATATGGACGTAGAGCATGGCTATGTTATTCCGATCTATGAAGAGGCATTGTTCCTGTGCTTACTACCATGCTGACAGGTCATGGCAGTGCGACTGCATCGCATCCGCATGGCCGTTCTTGTTAACTCCTCGTGCTTTCACTACATATACACGTATATATATATATATACGTATCTCTACATCTACATTTGCATACACATCTATATACAGAACTTGCCACCTGTATAGCTCCTCAAAAAAGACAGTTGTCTGGCGAAGGCTTGTTTGGGGATCCGAGAGTCAAATACCTGATGCCTGGTAGGAATGAGGGAACGGATCCCTGTGGGAGTCCAGTATGAAAACTCCCTATGACCTTTACCCCGAACCTACAAAAGGCCTGAGGCTTAAACATTTTCTTGAACCTCAAACCACCACCCTCTGAAAAGTGCTGCAGGCACAGTTGAAGCCCTGACTCCTAAACCCTGAGCCCTGAACCTTGAACCCCGAACCTTAAGCCCCAAAGCTTAGGCCCCCCTAAACCCCGAACCGAAATCTTAGATTCTAAACTCTTAGACTCCATTAAGCCTTAAACTTTATGCCCCTTTTTACTTCGTATAGCTGTCTTCTAAGGGCTCTTACTTTCCAGGACTCGACCGGCCTGGCTCGGGCTTCTCGCTTCGCCGGAGCTCAGGGTGTGATGCCGCTGGGCCTGTTAGGATTTAAGGGGTTTTCGGGTTTAGGGTTTTAGCGTTTAGGGTTCGTTCAGGGGTTTAGGATTTTGAGGCGTTTGGGAGGGGATGGGTTCAGGGCTTGGGAGTTGACAGGGTTCTAGAGGGATGTATGTTTGTATGTTTAGATGTTGAGATTGAAGTAGGGTTTTAATTGGGTTTTTGGTAAGTGTATATAGAGTTCCTCCATGATGTCGGTGAGTGTATGTATTGGGTTTCCAATTTTGGCCGCCCTAGATAAATCTAGATCCAGCACAGGTGATACTAGAGTTTACTAAAACTACAGCCCACAGCCTAAATCATATAGTTTCCATGATTTTTCCTATTCCCTTTATATCAAACTATCCTAGACCCTCCAAACAAAAAACAACCAAAAAAACTGAAGAAATGCCAGGATGGATCCGGCCCGGCTGCGGGCGGTCCCCGGCACTTCGGGCTCCGAGGATCTGCGGGCCACAGGCTCCTGGGCTTGGAGGGTTGGGATTATATGAGCTACTGTCAATACTTGGCTGATTTAAGGGTTTGGGGATTGGGGATTAGGTTTTAAGGGTTTAGGGATTAGGGGTTTAGGGTTTTAAGTTTCAGGGCTTGAGGGTTAGAATTGTGTATGGAATATCTTCTTTTTTGGTAGGTATTCAGGTACTGCAGAACAAGCGTTTTTTTGGCTCAATTTTCACCAACAAAAACGTAAAGCTGTTTTGCAACATTCCAGTGTAGAATAGTCCCTAACATGGTCCCTAATACGGAACCCATGTACATTAAATTGGGTAGGAGATATTGACAGTAGCTCATGTGCGTTTTGGGGGAAGGTTTGGGCTTTGAGGGCGGAGATTTGGGATTGGGCGTAGGGTTAAGGGACTGAGGGATTTCGCGCGCCTTAAGTCCCACAAGCTTAGGGTCACGAATACTAAGTATGTACTTGTGGGGGAAGGTTTAGGGATATCGTACAGAAATTATGTAGATCCTGAGCGGGCAGCGTGTAGAACTCTTTTCTAAACTGTGCGTCCCTTTGCGAGGGGGGAGGGGGTAGTCCCCATGATTGTACAAGGAAGCCCTAAACCCTAAAATCTATGTTTTTTTTTTGGGAGGGGGGTAGTACCCACGAGTGTACAAAGAAGGAGCAAGTCTGGAGACGGGCTTTTCAGAATGTTGTAGGGTTTAGGGTTTTAGGGTTTTAGGGTTCAGGGTTTTGGGTTTTAAGGTTTAGGGTTCCAGGGCATTCCTTTGCGTCTGTAAGCTGCTTTAGTCTTTGGTCTAAAGGCATGCATTCTTCAGTGAACTTTGCAGACGTAAGGCAAGTGGGGGCCCAGACACGTCACGTATGTCCAGCTTGCCGACAGAGACACAGGGAGGACATTCTGGATCTTCAACACCCACTGGTGCGTGGCCAGCGGCAATGGCCGAACCTGCAACGAAGGCGTGCGCTACACGGGGGCCAAGAACATGCTGAACGTCATCCGCGAGAAGGCTGGAGATTCGCCTGTGGTGGTGACTGGTGACTTCAACGCTAACATGAACGAGAGGGGGCCTCAGCACTTCTTGCAAAATGGCTTTAAGCTGGCTATCGTTGAGTGGGTGGATGCCATTTTCTATTCGGAGCGCCACTGGAACCTCGTGGCCCAGGGCACCTCACCTGCACTTAGTGCGAACAGGTGACACATTTACAGTACCCCTATTCAAGTCCACATTCAAAAAAGGGGTTTAGAGTCCACATCTGAATTTCAAGAAACCAGTTTGGCAAGTGACAAGCGTTTCTCATGTAGCAGTCGGATAGTAGCGCCACTCTTCGCCAGGTAGGACGTGATATTCTCTAAGCCCCAACCAGGCCTTGAGCTTGTCTTTGCTTCAACCCTGGATCATTTCTGAGATGCTTCATCTTTTAGCATTTCAAAGCCCAAGAAAGGATGAGGAGTTTTCGTTGTATCCCAACAAGAAAGGAACACGAATCCAAGTACCTCAGACATCCTCAACTTGACTGACATGTGCAGAGCTCCTAAACCCTAAACTTTTAATCTACCCAGATCCTCCAATGTCGTTCCTTCTCGGGTGCTATACTATGTTCCTTACAAAAAACTCCTGGGGGAATCCTAAACCCTAACCCAGCCAAGGTAAGGGCGACAGAGCACAAAGTGACCATCGTCCTGTCTACGCAGAGCTCGAGCTCTTGTAAAGCATCTTAGGCGATAGAGTTTCGGGCTTCTCGGGCCCTATAGGATTCAAGCCTAGGGTTTTCTGTCCTAGAGCTCTAGATTTCCTAGGGCAGGCTTTAGTGGAACTGCAGAATTCGATCTTGTGGCACGCTGGTCGTATGATGCGGCCAGCCGAAGGAGGATATGTGATGCGAGGAGTCACGCCTTCCTTCGCTTGGGTCTAGCAATTTTTGTTGGCCGCGCACTTGTGCGGCAAATTCAGGTCTTACAGTTGCAGTCATAAACTCAACTGCACTTTTGCTTGGCAGCGTCAGCGTCCACTAGAAATCCTGTGAAGGCCGTTGCTGCCGCCATGTCCTCTGAAGCTGGACTCTCAAGTATTGATCTCCGTATCAGTTACTCCTCTGATGCTCGTATAGATTATATATGACTCCCACACGCGTATGCATTGTACAAAGGAATCCTGTTGGAACATCCATTTTTCGGGCGGTGTTTTTGCTTTAGTTAAGGGAGGTCGCTCAGGACAGAAGCCTTCACTTCGCGTCCTGGGTTTTTCGCCCTTGGGTTCCAGGTTTAGGGTGCGTGGCTCCTCCATGGAACAGGGGAGCGATCAACATGACTTGAAGCCCTTGTTCATGTTTCTGATCAGGATTGGTGTTGATGCCCTTGTTCGTGTTTCCGCTCTTGTGCCTCACGGCTCCACGCACCCATACCGCGCAACTTCAGGGGCAACGGATCAAGATTCAGGATTCATAGCGTGTGTCTTTCACCAATATACTTATTATCCCCTTACATACGCATTTGACCCATGCGGTTTGTAAGCCTAAACCCCAGTCAGTTCAGGAAGAGTTCAGCTCGGAGGCTAAACCCTGAACCCGAAACCTCATTCCTAAACCCGAATCCCTAAACCCTTGTTGTTTGTAAAACCCTAACCCCTAAACCCCAACCCTTAACCCTATATAGCCCCATTATGGTAGTTTCCATTTAATTTTCTTTTCCATTATCCCAATATAACCCCAAGACAACCAAGCTAATTCAGGAAGAGTTCAGCTCTGTGAGGCTACAGTTGCTGAGGCCCCCAACTGTCAAAGATGACACAGTCGGTGGCATCCCAGGTGTTGCAAACTCAGCCCGGAGGTTGGGTCCTTGGGGCGAGGCTTAGGGTTGAGGGTTTATAGGGTTTATTGGGTTTAGTTTAGGGTTTGGGGCTTGGGGTGTAAGGTTTTCTCTTTTTGGGCTTAGGTTTTAGGGTTTAGAGCCTAGGGCGAGGCTTTTGAAATAAGAGCTCTTCTGGCTGGTTGGGAATGTTACTGGCTCTTTTAGGGTTTACAGGGTGATAGATTATTTAAGGTCTATATGGGTGGTAACGTATCTAGGGGTATACAAGGGATAAATTGGGTTTGGGGCTATGATGTTACCCCAAGAATAGAGAATCACAACGAAAGTGAGATGGAAACTAGGGTTCGATCAGGCAATGCCACGCATCCTTCTTGACCTTAGTATACTGCACAATAGTATTGTCCTAGGTTCTTTGTCTAGAAGGGGTCCTGACATAGACTGCAAACTGACCTCTGGATTTATCTAGGCCCCTATATCACCTAGAATGATGCTACGGACCATCCCATATAAGCTGTAGTCTAAACACCTCAAACGGGGTTATCTAAGCGGTTATATAGGAGACGATAGGAATTATTATGGAGGAGACTGACTAGCTCATATGATGAATGAAGGTATGTTCTCAACTTCAAGGGATAGTTGGTGGGCTCCCTTTGTGAAGGATGTCTTGCGCGCTATCTTTATTCAAATTATGCAAGGACCCTTAGGGGCTTAGAGTTTAAGGGCGTGGTATCTTGCTCAGAGAACTGCCCCAGCAGCCTCCCCCATGAACGGTGCCACCCGGAGGAGACCAGAGGTGCAAATGCTGAAACACAGGCAGAAGACAGCAAAAGACCGGCAGCAGGGCTGGTGGGGGGGCTTCTGTAGGGACGGGCCTCTCTTCCAATCTTAGAAGCCTGCAGAAGATTGTGGATCTCAAGGGGTTGGGGTTAAGTGGAATATCAGATGGAAAAGACCATGGAAAGCGAAGTGGACACCGGGATGATATAGTTGTTTCTATCGGGTGCTTAGTGTAGAGCCCTTCTCCTAAACCCCCAAGCCTAAACCCTAAACCGCACAACCCTGGTAGCTTCTGAAAACGGGCGCCTGTAGAGACCCAAGAGATGCGTGTGGCAGATGGGGTTTTGAGGGAATCACTCCCTGAACCCGATAAACACTAAAGCCCAAACCGTATACACCCTAAATTCTATAACTCCTAACCCCATAAACCCCCAACTACACTATCAACCCTATAAAGCCCTAAGCCCTATCAATCCAAAATCCTAACCCCCCCCCTAACAAAAACCAATAAATCCAAAAACCATCAAAATCCACATAAGTCCTAAACCCTCTAAACTCCAAAACTACATCCCCAACATATAAGGGTGTGGGTCGACATCCGAATGAGATCAGAGCAGGCCATGAGCCTTAGATCTGGGAGGCTTCTCAAATTAGAAGGCCGGCCGAGGCCAAAAAGAAGAATATATATATATATACATATACACACATATTTATAAGTGTACATATATATATTTATATTTGTTTGTATATATAGTTGTATATAAGTATATATATGTATAAGTACATATATAGTTAGGTATTATAGAAGTATGTGTATATGTATACATAAATGTGCAATCTATCTATCTGGCTGCAAGATATGCCTGCGTGTGTACATATATAGATATATTTTTAATGCACACGTATGGGTTATAGGGGCTATATAGGGGTTATTTAAGGCTTAGGGTTAATTGAAGTGTGGACCGCAGTCATGGGTGCTGAGGGTCCGTGCTCTGTTAGTCTTGTTGTGGCAGTCCATGTCAAAAGGGACTTCACCATAATAATGGAGAATCAAATTGAAGTGAGTTTTTGACATGGAAGCATGGGCATATCCTTGAATAGGGCCCAAGACTACCCCCCTGTCATTGGGGATCATGGCTTAAGCCAGCCTTCATCATCAAGCGTGCCGATTGGGCAAGATGACCACAGTAGCTACAAGGAAGATCCGTAAGCAGACCCTTGCCGTATGGCCAACTCGTTAATCTTGAGCCTCTCATTGGTGTGAGTAAGGAATGGATCCTTACAGCAGTCACTATTTAATCCGGAATAGTATACAATACAGTACTTGGATTTTTTCTCCATCCCTCATTCCCTGCTAACACGAATACCCAGTAAGGTTTTGTATGTAATACCATTGAAGACATTCATCGTTCTTGGGCTGCTGGACCCACATCTCTTTAACTCGAGCTGTGCTTGTTGAGGCAAAAGCCCCATGCTTTTCAACAAGGCAAGCCAGTGTGCCACTGGAAAGTTGCCCGTCTGAAGCAGTAGAGCCTAAACCCAGCCCTACATAAGACCACCCCAAACCCTAAACCCTTAACCTACACCTTAAGACCTACAAACCCACACCCTAAGTGAAAACTGCCTGGTGTGATGCTATGCCGGGCGCCTCGCGCTGGAAGGTCGTAGGTGGTGGGGACAAGGGCGGAATTCTCGCGCCTTGGATGGCCGCCACGGCCCAGAATTTGAGTTATAGTCTAAACTCCGCAAAGGGGGGTTATATATAGGACAAAATGGGGTGCTACTATAGGGGTTATTAAGGGGGATACTAGGAGTTTAGACAGTGGCTCATTTCATAACACGAGCAAAAATGAAGCCTGATTATTCATTATTCGCCCGCTATTAGCATTCCATGGGGGCATTTAGCGAGTTTTAGTTGGCGTGCAATGCTTCAGATGAACCGCACGTGCAGTCGCGTAGGGTCGAATTTCTCCCCATGCGGGTTTAGTGTTTAGGCCTCAGGCCAGAGACCCCGGAGCCCTCTCAACTTGCCTATTTTGGACTGTTTTGGGCTCAATGCTCCTTCAGTCTGACTTAACGAAAAAAATACATCCCATAGAACCACCATGGGCCATCAGACCCTAAAATTCCCTATTAGGACCCTATTAAGGGTAGATTGAGGTACCCTGAAGGTCTAATAGCCCATAGTGGAAGACACCTCTCATGCACAGTTCAAAGCTTGAGCTATTGATGCGCGCAAATTGCAACAGCCTTACCCGACCCTCTCCCCAAATGGTGCTCTACATTTAAATTGCTCCAATACCAAAGTGTCCCAAACATGTCGGTTTAGGGTTTAGGGTGAAGGGTTTAAAGTTTGGGGTTTAGGGTGTAGGGTGGATTTCGAAAGTCTACAGGAAAAGCTCGAAATCGCCCTACTTCAGGCTTTGGGAACACGACTGTTTAAGGGACCTAGCCCCAAAGTCGCGATACCTCAGGTTCTGGACAGGGGAAAATGCACAGCAAGCATTCCCACAGATGGCCTAGCTGAAGGTTCTGGAATTATAAGCCTTCTAGAAGCATTCAGTAGAGAAAGTAGTCCCAATCATGGCCTCAGTTCAAGCTTTTCGAATGGCTTTAGCCCAGGCCCCCAAAGAAGCCCCACGTAATGGAAGCTACAGGTACCAACAAGCCTCCAGTTTTCAGCAAGGCAGTAGATTTCTCTTCGCGTGACTCAATTTCCCTAAACCGTCGTATATATAGTAGACCCTATAAACTTATGAACCCTTTCAGTGGTTTAGAAATTCAGCCAGTCTTAACCAGGTGGGACTACTACAACCAAAGCACCGTTATAACTTTCGGGTCCTCTGGTTCATATTAAGAGAGAGCAATTTTAGGGTTTAGGGTTTAGGGAGCAACCCTGCCGAGGTGCGTGAGAAGAAGGAGACAACTTCGGAGCAGCTCGAAGCTCGGCTTGCCACCCATGCAGTCGTTGAGGCGAGAGCTTTAGGGTTTGGGGGGTTTAGGGCTTCAGAGTTTAGGGTTTGGCGGATTTAACGTTTAGGGAGTTCAGGGATTGGATTTAAGGATTTGGGTTTCGGGCTGTAAGGTTGGGGGGTTTTAGGGTTCAGGGTTTGATTGACAGGGTTACGGGGTTTAGGGTTGCGGGCTAGGTAGGAAATCACTCAAGCTATACCCGGGTTTGAACCCATATTCCCCTACAGGTAGTAGAGTGGATGACATTCGTGTTCGCAATAGACCTACCCAGGTTGATGCGTTGAGGACTTCTGGTTGATTCCCAGAAGCCCCCAGACAAACGAGGCTACGTAGGGCGCGTTCAAGCCATAGTCAGCTTATAACTTCCCTTTCGGCATAGTTATCATAACAAAAACACCAGCCCAAAGGATCCATGCACCCCTTTGGGATTTATAAGTTTGTACTGTATGCCTACAGGGAACCTGCAGGAAATGCTTCAAAATAGAAATGCCGATCTGAATAGTGTCCCAAATTTGGCTGTTCTGGGAACCCTAAACCCTGAACCCTTGAAATAGGTAATTGGGAGATCTCAACCCTGAACCCTGAACCCTCAAACCTAAGCCCTAAACCCCAGTCTAGGTAAGCCCTATCCTTCAAGAGGAGCTGCAACTTGTGGGCGAGCGGCTCCACTTTCGTAAGGTTGAGGGCGAGGGCCCTGAAACAGGCTGGGTGAGTATCAGGCCGGCAGAAAGTTGGAGAAAGCCTAGGGGTTCAGGCCTTTAAGGGCTTTTGGATTTAGGGTTAAAGGGCTTCAGGTGTTAGGGTTTCAGGATTTGTTCAGTTTGGGGGCTTCCGCTAAGGTTTTAGAGTTTGTGAAGTGCCGGGTCAGAGTTTTAGGGTTCAGGCTTTGGGCTTCTCATTCAGGGTATGGGAGAAAGGACGCGGATGCCCAGATTCATGCTGGTGTCAATTTAGGCTTCCTTTTGTGCTCGGGACAACGTGTCTTTTGGGTGCACCTTGAGCAATGCAGACTCTTCTGTTTATTCATGAGTGCATCCGGGCTGGCTTTTTGAGAGAACTTCCCAATGACTGTGATGTTGCAGCTGTGCTTGTGGAGCTTCACTGATCTTCCTCCGGTGTAGGGTTTTAGGAGTTTAGGGTCAACCCCAGCACCTGAACCGTGTGTCTTTAGCGGCTTCTCAAATTAAAGATCTCCAAAGTGTAAAACCGCAATCAAGGCAGCCGCATTTGTGAAAGGCATACGAAAACAAAAACCTAAGTTAGAAAAACTTGCTTAGACTCCAAATCTTAAGCCCTGGGGTTCTTTATAGCCGACATGACAGTCCCGCTCCATTTCCTTAATGCAGGAGAACGCTAGCAGGGGACCATGGTTTTAGCACACGGTTCGCTATACAGACGGCTACAGAGACAAGCCTCAACCCCTAAATTCTAGTCCAGATAAATTCTCGGCCTTACACGGCAATCTCCAAAATTCTAAGCTCTGATCCAGTACCTCTTCATCCCCTAAGCGCGATAAATCCTTGAGAAGGCTGAAGGGCAAAGAGCTACTGGCGCCTCTGGATGCGGAGAATGGCGCTGCGAGAAAGCTCTCGTCCACCTGGAAGGACTTTGTTTAAAGGTCTTGGATTTAGGCGTCGGGCAACGTAAGGTTTGTGGCTTCAGGCCAGGACTCTGGATTTGGAGTTAAGGGTTCATAAGGCCCATAAAGGCGTGCAGGGTTGGGATTTTATGTTTTGAGGGTATCGGGGTCTAGGGTGGGCAAAAAAAAAATCTGCAGCAATGGCGTTGTTGACCTGACCTTTGCGAGCAGTTGCTGTCTGCCCGAATTGCGCTTGCCGCGTCATGCCCCGGACGTAGCTGAGCAGCTCAGTTACTGAGAAGGGATACCTAGGTATAGAGCGGAAGGAGAGTGGAAGCAACAACGCAAGCTACTGCACTATTCAGGGTTTCGAGTCCCCAGAGGTTGTGACTTTGGCAACGTTGCACTGGGTGGAGGGATTCTGCATCTTAGAGTCTTAGTCTTAGAAAGTTTGCTCCCGCGTGAGAAAATTAATCAGTGCCCCGTCATACCAGCATGACCTGTTTCACCACATAAACAGCTCTATGAGGACCCACATCGGGGTAGAGCAAGGGGCTTTTAGGTCGAGCAGCCCCCAAAAGATAAATCTAACACCCTCAACCTCAAACCAGAATCCCTAAACCCTAAAACCCTAAACCCTAAACCCCTAAACCCTAAAACCCTACACCCTCAAACCAGAATCCCTAAACCCTAAAACCCTTTTTCGCTGTAGCGGAAGCGCAGAGAAGGACCTGGCGGGTCAAGCACTAGGGCCTTGGCCGGCTCACGAGGATAAAGTCACTTCGGTGTGCTTGGAGAAGGCCTCCTTTTAGGGCCAGGGTTCGGATTTAAGGTTTAGGGGTTTGGACTTAAGGTTTAGGGGTTAGGATTTAAAGTTTAGGGGTTAGGATTTAAAGTTTAGGGGTTAGGATTTAAGGTTTGAGGGTTTAGGATTTAAGGTTTAGGGGTTAGGATTTAAGGTTTGAGGGTTTAGGATTTAAAGTTTAGGGTTTAGGATTTAGGGTTTAGGATTTAAGGTTTAGGATTTAGGGTTTAGGTTTAGGGTTTAGGGGTAAGGTTTGAGGGTTTGGGGGTGCAAGGTTTACGGTAGCCTAGGTGAGGAGAAGCCAAAATTATAGTCAGGAAATATCCTATAGTCCTTTGTGACCACGTGCCATGTTTAGTACTGTTCTCATCTTCTTTTCTGTTATAACCCTAAACCTTAAACTGTTATTATGAAGAGCACAGGTTTTTCGTAGTCTGCCTACCTAGAGGAGAGCTCTGGGGTCAAAAATGGTGGGGGCTACAGAGCTTCGGAGGCTTATCTTATATTATAGTTTCCCTAAATAAGGGAACCCCAATATAGACCCCCAAATATTCTAGTCCTATGATAAGGGGTTGGAGTTCAGGGGTCCCGGCCGCGTGTGTTGGGTTTGTTCTGGGGAGCGTGCATGGGAGAACCCCAAGTCGCAAGAGGCCTCATACATCATATGACTTCTATGAGGTGCTTAGTACAGGGGTTTTGGGCCGCCCAAATCCCAAACCCCGAGCCCTAAGCCTTAGCCGTGTGAGAAGAAACCTTGTTCAGGTTGGCGATGGTGCGCCACGGCTCCTCAGCGCTTGCTGGTCAACAGCGTCGGCAGCCGGGCCTTTGTCCTCAAGTCCTGAATTTTCGTGGTAGTTGCTAAAATGAGATGGAAGCTACACAAACAGGGCTAAATAGGGAGTATGTGGTAGTTGCCATCAGAAAGGGAAACCCTAATAAAGACCTTCAAATCTTGCAATCTACAAATCCTTATACAAGAAATCTAGGGACCCAAAAAAACTACACCTAATTCTTGGAAACCCAAAAATTCAATGGCATGGATGTGACGCAGGAATTTCTGGCGCGGTCGTTATGGAGTGCGTATGACATACAGAGGTAGAGAGGGCTTGGGTTCAACAATTGGTGGATGGACCAGTGGATTATTGTGGTTTCAAGGAATGCATCGTAGGTGCTTTGGTTTTGGGAGTTTTGGGAAAAGCGAAGGTAAGTCCTGCGAGTCGTGTCGTGCTTGCCGCGTGTACGCGAATCACGCATCGCGTGTCCGCATTCAGGTGTGTGGCTCCTATCAGCTTCCATTGATCTATCCACTATCTAGTAGAAACTTGAGCCCTCTGCATCAAAAAGGATCTTACTAACCCTGAACCATGCCAGCGAGGTAGAGAAGTTGAGTCTGCGATGTCAATCCACAACATCACCTTCAAACATCAAGAAACTGTAGCGAGCCGCGCAAGAGCTGAAGTCAGGACCCGGCAATGTCCTATGGTTTCTTATGATTCCCGTTACAGTTCAACCTAGTGGTTTGTAAGAGCCTGCCACAACTGGCTTGGACCACGCATTCGCTGGTAGATTCTCAAGCTCAGGTGCCTGCATACCGTAGAGCATCATGTCAGGCATTATGGGGAACACCCAGTATACATGCGCATTTATAGCTGTTAAGTGACCCGACAGGAAAGGCCCATATCAGGTTCCAATGTTTCAAATTCTGTATGACCTTATATAACCCTCGAACAGTATGGCAGTGTCCATTTGATTTTCCATTATTGGGGTAACATCCCTAAAGCCTACATATCCCTATAGAATCCGCTGAGGTAAAGGCATGGGAATTGTCCATGCGGCCACGACAGCTGTGGGCGTCCTGGCAAACAAGGCAGAAATAAGACACCACACCACATTCCACTCCACTAGATGGTACCCTAAATAGGGGGACCTCAATATTATGTGCCCCAAATACTGTAATCCTGATTGGGGACATTGCTGGGAACTGTTGTCGGTGGAAGGTGGTGTTTGAACTTATAAGCGCCCAAACCCTACACCCTTTCAGTTGAAAAGCCTCGCTGAGGAGCTGACAACAAAAGGCCTGGTCAGCGATGTGCTGTTCACGTCTCCCAGTTGTTCCTTGGCTTCGAGCTTTAGGGTTTAGAGTTGGGGCTTTGTTGCTTTGAGTTTCGGAGGTTTTTGTGTTAGGTTTTCAGGGTGTATAGGTTCTGAGGCGGCTTGGTTTGTACAAGTACCTGGGCACTTCCAGTTGATGGCCCAAGTATGTATACCATACAACTACATGTAGCCTTTTGGAGTGCGCGTTTCTTCAAATGCTCCATCAGTCCGTAGTCTGTGCCCTGCAGTGCAGCGAGAAAAGGGCATAACTGGTTTAGGGTTTAGGGTATACCTAGACCCTCCAACTACTTGGAGGGCCCCCCTGAACCTTCAACTACCCTCTATTCCCGCTCTTAGGGTCCCTAGAACGCCAATTAATGGTACTAGGAGGGTGCTGGGTGCTCCTGGTATAACGTGTATCTCCAGGAGCCTATGGGGGCGAAGCTTTTAAGCCGCAAACTTACTCACATTCACGCTAAGCAACCTTAACTACTCTATACTGAAGTTAGTTGGGTTTAGGGTTTAGGACAAGTTCAAAGTCCACAACAAGCCAGGGCGAAGTTTGACAAGCGTTCTGTGTCTGTAACCAGCAGAAAGGCAAAATGATGTACGATATTAGTACGGAAGAGTACGACCCATTCTTTTGTTATCAACTCTAGGGTGCTTCTTGCCAGGGTTCCTCAACCGCCGTTGCTGTGACCTGCGCATGGCGCGTCAACTCAAGACTACAGCTCAGATTGCACTTTATGCTTGCTTCATTCTGCCACTTCCGAGGTTTTTTGACGGTGGCTTGGCTTCAAAAGGCACCCCTCGGGTGTAGTGTGTTTGGCAGCGGGGAGGAAGGAACCACTCCGGCCTTTCTCATGTTACCTTCAGTACCATTTGTTGAAGCTTTCCTTGTTCTCAGCAGAATTTCATGTCGAAGGCCGAGACATGCACTATACACTGGTATAAGGTTGCTTGAAACGATGCTCACCTGGTTTTCATTCACCACGGTGAGGTAGAAGCAGGAATAATAGTTTTGGAGTTTTGCGCATATAGCTCACATATACACCCGAATATAGGATGTATACTGTCGGCGCCGCGCTCCTTCAGTCTTGCGAATGTTTCACATAGGAAAATGATGTACATGATCCAGCATGGAGTTAAAACCCTACACCCAGAATCCCTAGGTCCTAAACCCAAACACTAAACTTTTCAAAGCCCTCAAGCCCAGGCAGTCTCCGCCAATCCAACACCAACCACCGGTAGTGTTTGCCACCAGGCTGACTTCAAACAGCGCAGCTGGGCAAGAGTTTAAGGCCCAGGGATTAGGGTTTAGGGTTTAGGGTTTAGGAGGGTTACGAGGATTTTCTGACGATGGCCGGAGGGGTGTCATAACGTGACATTCCCAGCATAGGTCATAAGATTTTCCATGGGACTAGTCTCCAATCTAGTGTGAGATTGTATCTTCCTCCTTCTGTTGAATACGGAGGAAGCTCGCATCTTCCTTTTGGTTATGGGAGTTGCTAAGAAAATAATCAATCTTACTTTCTACAGCCAACACAAAACCTACTCACATGAGATGTCACCTGTCATTGTAGGCTGTTAGGGATTGCTGCATGGTGTCATTCTAGCACATGCCCTCTGAGTAGCATTTTGAGCAGCAACAGCCGGCAAACGGCCCTCAAAGGCAAAATAGCCACTCAACCCTTTCAATCCCAAACCATTTTGAGCCCTCAAGCCCCTTAACCCCTGAATCCCAGGAGCCTTTTAACCACAAATCCTCAAGCTTATTCACCCTTAATCTTAAACCCTTCAACTCTCAGCGTTGAAACCCCTTGAAACCCTGAACCCTAAAACCTTCACCTTAAACCCCAGGTCCCACAGGTCCGTAGGCTCTGGGGATTAATTTTAAGTCTAAGCTTAGCTGTACGGGCCCCTAATATGGGCCCTTGGGTAGGGACCCTTAAAGGTAGATAAGGATCCCAGGCTTAAGGGCCCATGCTGGGGTCCCATGGTTTCAACCTTTGATTAAGGGTAGGGTCTGGGTTCAGCTATGGCCCCAATCCAAATACATTAGGGGGGGGGCCTTGTATCATTACCCCTGATCCTGAAGGAGTGACCCCTAAAACACCTGTGTAGTATTTTATTTGGGAATACTACATTACCGATTATAGAGTAACCCTTTCCCAAAGGGTCCATGTAGCTATATGGTATATACGTGGGCCTCAAAGTAGGTATATGGGAACCCCCTGGGGCCCTAAGTATATACCATATACCTACATGGACCCTTTGGGTCTACCCCAGACCCTAGACGTCATAGGCATGGCCGAGCTCGACGACCAGCTCGGCGAGGGCGACCAGCTGTTGGCTTGGTCTTCGAACCCTCCGGCGGTGCTGCGGAGGTTAGGGTTTAAGGGTTTGGGAGTTAGGGTTTGTAGGGCTTTTAGGATTCAGGGGTTTAGGGTTTGTAGGGTTCGGGGGTTTAGGGTGCAGGTCACTCATTTAGGACCTAGGGTTGAGGGGTGTTACAGTGTCAGAGTCTGCGGGCCTAAGGTTTGAGATTTTTAGTGTTTCTGGGTTCGCAGGGTTACACTTTTTGCTGTTTGTTCTAGGGGGTGCTTTTGCTAAGGGTTTCATGGCTTGCCGTTTTTATGGTTTTCGTTTTAGGGTGGTGAAGGCTTAGAACTGGGGTTCAGAGGTCTGACGTTAAGGCTTTCAGGGTTTAGGGTTTGCAGGGCTGCGCAATCCGTATGGACCATGGTTTGGAGGCAGCAGGACATGTTGATAAGTAGTCACTAGCCTACGTAAATACCAAACTTGAACCCTAATAAGTCCCCAAACCCTAAACCCTACAGTAAAAGGCCAACCCCAATCCGTAGAGACCCCCCCGCATGTAGACAGGCGCCTGCTTTGGTCCAGCAGAAAATGGGCCCCAAAGGGCCAACGTCGGGACAAGGGAGCGAACAGCTTCCAGAAGAATCCTTGTAGCTACGTAGTAACCCAGTCAAATGAAACCTCCAATCTTTCCCTAGGATTAAGCAGTTAAAATTCCTGTAGTAGGTCATGGTATTTCATAAGGGCAATATCTCATAGTAGGGGTCTGGGGTGGGGGTTTAATGATAGGGAGGACTATATGCTTGGGCCTCAAAGTAGTTATATGGGCACTGCTTCCAGTTCCCCTTTTGCACCGATAAGCTGACCAAGCGTAGGGTTCAGGGTTTAGGGTTTATGGCTTTCTGGTTAAGCCTGCGTGTTTTGGAGTGAGGGTTTTAGTGTTCAGGGTTTGGGTTCATCAGCAGTATTCCTTTCCGTAGCCCTTACACGACTTCGTAGTACAATATACCTCAAGGCCTTTTGTAACACTTTAGGCTCTGGCGTGTTTTGCAGGTTTGCAGTTCGTCTTCTGCCATTTGATGCCAACCTGCCGCGGCAACCTGTGTTGGCACAGTTGCTGTTCCAAGCTAGGGACCGTTGAGCACACCATACACTTCTGGGACCTGTCTTATCCTACTATCGGAGTATGAAGCTGTAGTGTGCCCTTTCACTCCCTGCATTTACCTGAGGCGTCCCAATACATTCGTAGGTCGTCGCCCTCTACGTATAGTCCCCCTGAGTAGATAGAATATGGGGTATATTCTATCTACTTAAGGGGGACTATTCCCTAAACCCTATATTCTATCTGCTTAAGGGGACTAGAACCTCAGTGAACGAAAGTCTGGTGCTTGAGAGTCTGGAGGATGGCTTTCCACCAGCGCGGATGCCATCGGCTGGAGGCGTCTGGGGAGTAACGTGGTTCGGGGATGTGTGGATTGAGAGGTCTGGTGTTGGGTGTTCTAGAAAAAGCCAAATCCACTTGCTGCGCCTATGCACGTGAAGGGACATATAGGGGTTATAAGGAGATTATCGTGGTATCTTTTGAAACTTGAAAACCTCAAAGCACATCTCTCAAAGACACGAGGACGGGCAAACGATCCGATGTCCTTCAGATCCGAAAGACGTAGGTAGACTAATTTTGGACCCTCTTTTGTGTAGTGGGCCCGAAATTAAAGGATAGTACAATCCGATGGTGGATACGACAATCAAGTCAATGGATACTACAGCTGAGAGCACCAGGTCAAGTGTTTGGGGGCCCCGTACCCTTCTGGTTGTGCTATCCACTTTTCTGGGCTCTTCGTAGGGAATAAGGGAATTCTATATAACATATTCCTTTACTCCCTATAAACACAAGTACAAGAATTTGCCTGTAGTTTAAAATAACAGTGGCGTGAGTTTTGGTAGTCATGTTGCTAGTGCTAGGATTGGCAGTAACATTTGACTTAACCTGCTTGTTTTGTTTTATTAGTGCCGTTGTTAGTTGTGTGAGCATTGGAAATAGCCCTTTTGTTGGCATGCCTGCTAGTATTGTTAATTAGTACTGTAGCTGTCTTCGTCTTATTACGGCCACTATTGCAGCATTAGCCTTCCCCATTAGCATTAGCATCCGAATTGGTATCAGTATTAATGTGGGTACAAATGTCGGTGATCCTGTGATTTGCCGAATGAGCGTAGGACCAACAGTAGTAGCCTGCTTATCAGTTCTAGCGCCGGCAGTGGCTGCAATGTGCGTACTAATATTCTTACTATCAATATGTGTACGAGTGTGAGTTTTGTTGGTCATAGTGGTATGAGTGAGTATGAGTATTCGTGTGAGCGGATAATCAGGATCAGTAGCAGCAGCCTTACTAACAACAGTGCTCAAATGAGCTTCAACAGAAGTATTGCGGAATGGGTTTTACTGTTTCTTGTTTTCAGCGTTGATATTCATATCAGTGTCAGCGCTAGTCCCAGTATTAAGACCATGATATTCGGCAATGGTTTCTATGTGTTTTAGCCTCGAATACCTGGCCTAACGACGCTACAGCTTTCCAGTTGAAATCCTTTGAGGCTAAGGTTCCAAATCTTTAGTTTGAACCGCCTCCTGCTCAAGATTTGTGGAGCCAGCAAGAGTTGCTGTTATTCCCACAAGTCACCCACCCCTCCCCTCACCGAACAAGAAGGCCTGTCGTTGACTACTCCCCTCAAAGATGTTAAAGCTTCTGTTATCCTACACTTTCACTGTAAAGGAAAAGGTTTGGTGGTAAAGCTCTTAACTAACAATTCCTTACGCAGCTTAAGTTGAAATCCTTGTAGCGAAGCTTTTGTGGCTCAGTGGCACCTGTCCCTCAGACGGCGAGCGCCCCCCGTTCCCCAGACAAGATCCCTACTTCTCCACATCCAAAGCCAGGGGTACCATCTTGGCGCAGCAGGCAGCACAGAAGGTGACATCAACTCCTGGTAGAGGCACTCTCTAATAGTCCTGGAAACTCCCGATTGATCCCGGTATAGCCCCCGTAGAAGTATACATAACCCTTAAACCCCCAAACCCAAAACCCTAAACGTAAAACCCCAAACCCTAAATTGCTGAGGTTAAAAGAGGCGTTGCAAAAAAAAACTAACTTAAACCTTCCCCCTCCATGGTCGCTGGATCTCTCTGTAGGACTCTTGGAGGGTCAGGGGGCTTGGAAAGTAGTTTCAGAACCTCTACAACCCACATGGGTTGTTCTCAACATTATGGGCCCCTTTTGGTTATAGATTACATTACGGCACCTAATATTTAGGGGTACTAACTTAACATGGCATTCTAATCTTAGGAACTGCCTATGTAAAAAGCCTAGTTATCCAGGTTATGGACCCACTTACTAAGTAAGTCCCCTGATCCTAAACCCAAAGCCCCGAAGAATATAGTAGTCACTGAGTCCCCCATGAGACCCTCCAAGTAATCCTGTGGTCCATGAAGGCTTGGCCCTCGGGTTCAGTCCCTGATCGAGTGGCTTCCGCTTCTGCAGACGCATTGGCCGTGGCATTTCTAGAGGCAGGTACGATTCAGGGCTTGGGGTTCCGTCATAATTTCTCTGACTGTATAAGTACTGTACGCTTTGGTGTTTAGGGCTTTGGATTTAGATTTTCAGTTTGAGCGGGGTCAAGGATACAGTCTTGTAACAGAAGATAGGACTTGTATGCATCCTGCAGGCTACATACTTAACCCTAAACCCTAAGCCTTAAACTAAGAGACTTGTGTTCCAGCCTAGCGAGTGTACGGCGCAGGCTACATGCGCAACCCTAAAGCCCTACACTAAGAGACCCTGTTCCAGCTTAGCGAGCGTAAGGCGTAGGCTACAACCTTAACCCTAAGCCCCAGGCCCTAAACCAAGAGATTGTGTCTCAGCTTAGCGAATGTAAGGCGTAGGCTACATCCTTAGCCTTAAGGCCCGAGGCCCTACACCCAAAAGTACGGTGAGCACTTCTGTTCTACGGAAAGTGTGGGCTGAACCCTAAACCCTAAACCCCAAACCCTAAACCCTAAACCCCAAACCCTAAACCCTAAACCCCAAACCCTAAACCCCAAACCCTAAACCCTAAACTGTGGGCTCCTAGTATGGGCCCTTCATCCTAAAGTCTGCATATACCCAGTTTTTACCCAATATGTACCCTTAAGGGGGGGGGGATTAGGGTTGAGGTACGATTCGGGGTTTAAGCGTTTAGGGCTTAGCTATGACGTAGGGTTTAGGGGTTATGGTATAGTGTTGAGGGTTTATAGCTAACATGTGCCCCTAAAAGGGCCGTAGAATCCACCTACAGAGGCCAATAGCCCATATAGGGGGCCCAGACCTCCTAAACCCTGAACCCTGTAAACCATAACAGTAGCCAAAAGAATGGCAATAATGGTAACTATAGCCGGTTATAGTAATAGTGATAATGGCCATAATAGATTATGATAAGCACTATATAATCCCACTTGCCTTTTTGTTTGCTTCTCCAGTATGACGGCCCCGCGAAAATCTGTGATCCGCGAGGCAGACGGCGCACCCAAAGCGGAGGTGAGCTGGACTGCTGCACAGCCCCACGGAGAGGGCAAGCTGCGAAACTTGGTTGAGGGTTGAGGGCTTGGGGTTTGTGATGCAGGCTTTAGCGTTTATGGCTTAAGATTTTCCAAATTTGAGCCATAAGTCAGGTAGATTTCAAGGAATGTAGATCAGACCCTCTACGCACCCCTGCTTTCCCTTATAGTTCCCTTCTCAGGATCCTTTGCGGGTGTCTATCCTATTTGATGTCCGCCAGGACGTTAAAATGCTGGGTACTGCGCCCACTCATTAACAGTTGGATAATATCTTTTTGTATTCAATTTATATACAGCCCTGAATGCCTTAATATGAACCCAATTATGGATGGGTAATGGGTATTAAAGGGGGCTACATAGGGGATTATATTGGGGGCTACGAAAGGGGTTACTAAGGGGGGCCATTAGGAGGACTACAGCGCATAATTATGGGTTATATGGGGGGGGCTATTCAAGATTGGTAGCCTTCATAGGGCTCAGGAGTTGCAGGTATCAGCCTTGTGGCCTTCCTTCATGCTGGAATCCGCAACAGCTCCAGGTGGGTGGTTGTCAAAATTGTGGTCCCTTTTTGGGTCCCTACTATAATACGGCACCTAATATTTAGGGTACCCAAAAAGGGACCATAATTTTGACAACCACCCAGATGTAAAAGGGCTTTGGATTCCCCAGTATTCTGGATAAAGCCTAACAGCTTATATTCTGCAGCTGGCTAGCTTTGCTGGGACCCTGGAACGAACCGTGCCTGCTGGGTGCGATGCGCGTGCCTAAAAGTTAATATTCAGGACTAGAGTTTTTTGCATATAGCTGGGCGAAGTATAACGACTTCAAATGACCACACCGCAAGACTTGATTGTGGGATTGTGTTGGCAAGCCTACGAGCCTTGCCAGAGAATCCGCAGGTTGCATAGCATTGCTGCCGTATTCCCACCTCAGTGGTGGCATTCATCCGCGCACGACAAAGCTCCATTCGCAACTGTTGACCGCAAACAAAAGACTTGAATTGTCACCTTACTTCACGTGAGTTCTGTCTTTCGCCAGCCCCACGGCTCATTGATCTTTCTGTGTTTGCAGGTACTATACGCCCTAAACCCTAAACCTGAAACACTGCGATGTGTCTTTTTGCAACTGCCATGTCTATAGACCTGCCGTTACAATCGCACCTGCGTTGGCAACTTCGAAGCCTCCTGTTGCACTTGTTGTAGAAGCGTGAATAAAGACATGGTTCCGACTCCCTCATAGCCGCAAACAAATTCTTGTACGGTGCGCTCCCAAACCCTATTGAAATCAAATGTCCCGCTTACCCTGCAATCCCCATGTATAACCCTCTACAAGCCCAGATTGCATTTCATGTTCAATGTTCTTTGCCATCTGGTTCTCCTGTTCTATCCTAGGACATCTTGCTCCCTAAATCCTAAACCGTAGATCCTAAACCCTAAATCCTGAACCCCAAATCTTCTACCCTAGGACATCTTGCGTGGCAATCCGAAGATCGTCTGTGGAGCTGTGACACTGCAGGCAAGTGTGCGCGCATGTTGCAGAGCAAATGGTGTAGGGTTTGGGGCTTAGGGCTTAGGTTTGCAAAGAGGGTTTAAGGTTTTGAGGTTAAGGGTTCGGGTGATGCTATAGCCGGCAACATAGAGTGAGATTATTTGCTCCTTTGGGGTATACGAACGATCAAGAGGAACATGGTCTTACTTGATTCCACCATCGACCGAAATGTTATATTGGTATCGGTATTCTTGAAAAAGGGTACACCTTGTCCCCCCAAAAAATAGCCGATTACATGGCTGCCACAAGGGCACGGCGGATTTTTCCGGACAGGCGTAGGGATTTTTTTTGTCAAGGAGCCTGTTGTATGGTTTTATCCTGTTTTGAGTATATGCATGCTGGATGCCGGCCCTTACGCCCCAAGCCATTTACCTTGTACAGCAGTTCGGCGGGCCTGGAAACCCAAACATTGCCATGCGGATATCTTGTGGTCATCGCCCAGCACTCCTGATTTAATTTTCCAGTACCGCACGCTAGCCGAAAAAACACACATAAACGATAACAGGACGGGATGGTTCATGTTCAGCCTTGCAAGGAGCGCATGCAGGAGACCTTGATGTTAGCAAACCTGAAGCCATAACCTCGTTCTCGCAAGATCAGTGGAAGGGCTTGATTATTGCAGGTAGCTTTGATAACTGAGAGTCTATGAGCTGCCCAAAAGTGCAGGCTAGCGCTACTCAACAAGTTGTTTCGTTGGCACGCAAGCAGATAAATATTCTACCACGGCAGCACTCGGTGTAAGAACGTTGCTGGGACGCTAGCGCATGCTCCCTAAACCCTATAGTCCCCTATTCAAGGGAAGCTATACGCTCGGAAGAAGGCCAGGTCAGCCCTATGAACCCCCCACCTGCAGAAGGGATTGAGGCTTAAGGTGGCCTAACATCCCGATGACGCCCAGAGCCTGCCGAATCCTGAAAACATCAAACCTTGCAAGGCCAAAGTCCAAAACCGTAAGGGCCCTAAACCCTAAAACCCCAAGCCTCAACCCTAAACCCTAAAACCCTAAGCCCTAAACCCTGAAACCCAACTGGTCCGAGAAAATAACCACCCTAAAACCCTGTAACCCCATAACCCTAAAACCCTAACTCCTCAACCGAGAAGAGCCGCTAGGCCTGCTGAAGCTATGGGACGTCACTTCGCGAGTCTCCGTCCTGGAACCTTGATCTGTCTCTCCTTTTAGGGGTTGTCTTGGGGTTGGGTTTAGGGTTTAGGGATTATATTAGGGTTATATTAGGGTTGTATTGGGGTTATGTTTGGATCATGTCTCTCCTTGTGCTTGGTGGGCAAAGGGGTCAGGGTTTAGGATTATTAAGGTTAAGGGATTAGGGTTTAGGGATTAGGGTTTAGGGTTTAGGGTTTAGGGATTAGGTTTCAGGGATTAGGGTTTAGGGCTTAGGGTTCAGGGGTTAGGGTTTAGGGATTAGGGTTGAGGGATTAGGGTTTAGGGCTTAGGGTTTAGGGCTTAGGGTTTAGGTTTTACCTGGACCCCAAAAACATGTCAAATAATTGCCTTCAGGCTGTTTTTAGTGGTTTTGGGCCGTTATTTTACCAACATTCAGGTAGGGCCTAGGGACTGGGATTTAGGGCTTGGGGTTGGAAGTTCTCCTGGCTTTTTTCTGTCTCAGTAGGTCAGGCTTACGGCATCTGCTGGGGATATGTGGATTTGGGGCCTACTGCATGGAGGGAACTACTTTGACCGTGACGAGTTGAGTGGGTATCATATACTGAGGTTTAGCAGATGTAGGTTTGAGGATATGGGGTTAAGGGCCCATAAGGTTTGAGGGTTGAACGCTTCAGCGTGGGCAGTTCTGAATGATGGTTGGTCCTTACCAGCAAACCCTACATCCTGAACCCTGAGCCTTACCACCAAACCCTATTGCATAAGCCTTGGATACTGCTACCACACAGTAACAGTTGGACAACATATGTATAGCTTAGTCATCAACAACCCTTGCAATTTCCTTTATTGCAAATGTAGCTGGGTGGCGGCAGTACGCTCAACCCTACACCCCAGACCCTAAACCCAACAGGACCTCTGAAATTATTATGTAATGTTCTTCGGGTTTTAATAGTAAGGGGAAGGCCATTACCCTAAACCTTACGTACTTCCCAAACCCTAAACCCTGAACCCTACACCCTAAACACTGAACCCTAAACCCCCAACCGAAAATCCTAATTACACCCCAAACTCGAACCTGAACCCTATAGACCCTAAACCCCAAACCCCAAAACCCTACACCCCAAACCCTCAGCCCTGAAATGGTCCCACCAAACAAAACCCTACCTAAACCAACCTAAAGTAGGTAAAATAATGGCCCAAATCCCCTAAATATAGCCCAAAAGGCCATTATTCTACATACTTTGGGGGTCCAGGTAAGCCCTTTCTTCTGCAGGAAACTCGCCTCGCACTGGAGAATGCCTCTGCTCTGATTTTCCTGGGTGACCCGGGGCTGCTGGTTGCCCACGAGACAGGCAGGGCTTCAGGATTTTAGGATTTTAGGGGTTTAGGATTTTAGGGTTTAAGGTTTTAGGGTTTAAGATTTTAGGGTTTAAGGTTTTAGGGTTTAAGGTTGTAGGGTCTCAGGTTTTAGGTTAGGGTTTAAGGTTTTAGGGTTTGGTTTTGGGTTTTGGGTTTTGTGGCTTGAGGCTGTAGGGTTTCGGTTTCAGGGTTTAGGGTTTAAGGTTTTATGGTAGGGTTTCGGGTTGAAAGGTTCAGCACGGTGAAACGGCGAACGCTCCCCCCGTAATTGTCAACATCCCATCAGCACACCCCAATATTACTAAGAAGGTTCAAGTGCCTAATACTATACGGATATCCCTGATATCGCTGTTATAGACATGTAATTACTCACTCTGCGTAAGGCTACTACCCATAGCACACCAGAGCACCACTTGGTACACAATTTTGTGCCGCCTGTGTTGTTTTGCTGCAGATCGAGCATTTAGTTGAAGTGCCCACCCTCAAACTCGGGCGCAATTTTTGGAACTCATGTGAAAATTTGCGCAACCTGAATGCAATTCTGAAAAGTGCGCAGTCTTTGGAGTGACCGTTTCGTAACGAGCGCCTTTTCATTGAGCGATTTAACATGCGGACACATTTATTTTGTATCAGCTTGTCCTCTATGTAGGTAGTAAGTAGCCTTGTGGGGCACGTGTTGAAGATTGGCAGTGGGTGCGGTCTACATCATGTTCGGTCAAATGGTGAGAGGAGGATTTCAAACTGCTCGGACAAGCTGAGCAACACTTTCTCTGGCTAGACCAGCTATTAGAACCTATCATACTATCCTCTTTTAGTACGCAAATACTGGTAGAAAAAAAGGGCGTATGACAATGTGTTATTCAGCTATCAGGCCTGAAATAAGGGTACATTCAGACGCGCATAAGCTCTATTACTATAATGACTACTACTGTACTATTGTTGTTATTGCTATTGCTCTTATGGTTTCTATTATTGTCGTTATTGCTATTCATGTAAGGTTGCTTTGAAAAGGGGTTACAACAAAATAGGCGGGACCAAAAAGAATCCCCTAGAATCTTGATTTAATTTCATTCGCGAACCATATGGTTTGTACATACAAAGTATACAAACCCTGGGATCGTTGGGATGATGATGCCACAAGGGGATGACAATAATCGAATTGCGGGACCCAAAAGAACCGTAGACATCATGGGTCGCAATTGAAGTCGAATTAAAGTCCGCTCCTGCTCGTCGCTCCATCTCCTACTCCTGCTCTTATGCTTTTCTCACTCCTGCTCCTGCTATGACAACGACAATGACCACCAAGAGAGGGCTCAGGCCCCAGGCCAACAGTATGTTTCTTGCCTTTTGTTATGCTAGCCCATCCTTGAATGCTGAGGCTTTGCGTTTGTTGATCCCAGCAGCGGCAAGCTGACGCGGCAGCAGTATACCAAAGACGTTGTGGCTGCTGCATGCGGCGTGGTACACTGGTCCAAGAAAAGAAGCCCAGAGCTCTAAAAGGATCGTAGGACTGTGCACATGGGGAATGAAAAACGGGTCAGACATCGGAGGTTGTCATGCGCATCTCAACTTTCTGGAGTTCTTTCCAAGCTTCTGCTTGGATTCAGGGTTCGTGGGGTCAAGTGGAGTACAGTGCCCAAGGGAAGCCCTCCAGATAAAACAGAAAGTCACTTCTGCTCGCGCATTGCACATCCTAACGGTCCATAGGTATCTGATACAGTAATTATATGGTATACACGTGGGGGCAAACATCCCCATATGGAATCCCGTGTGGGATGAAAGGTAAATGGCCGCACGCCTGACTTCTTCGCTGGTGTTGGGTGCAATCTTGTCCGCTACGAGACGCGCATGGAAGGTTCGGACGCAAAAGGCCATGCTGTGGGCACCCTGAAAGCACTTACATACGCAGAGATGCCTGCAGCTAGGATACATGATCCTAAGGTCCGAAGACACCTTGGGACTTAGCTTAGACCTTAGACCCCTTAACCCTCTGGGATTCCCTTCTATTCCTATTATAGGTACCTAAGGGTTAACCCTTAGTAGGGGTCCTAAGTGCCACGTAGAAGAAGGGTGCTTGACAGGAGAGAACCTGCTGGCTTTTTCTTTGCCATTACCCCATGGCCTTTCAGGTTTCAAGGTTTAACTCACTGGTGGTTTGGAGGGACTCAGGATGAAAAACGGAATATACTCTCTATATGAGCCATAATCTAAACTCCTTAAGGGGGGGTATATATTATATAGGGGAATATATAGGGGACTACTATAGGGGTTGCTAAGGGGGATACCTGGAGTTTAGACCATAGCACATATAATCCCTGTAGAATATACACTCCCTTAATCCCCGCTAACCACCAGTAAGTTAAGTTCCTAAACCCCTAGACCTAAATCCTACGCGGGTTTCAACGTTTAAGTTGTCGAGTAGGTCGATCAGGCCTGAGGCAGGCAGACCATGGTGTTAGGTCAGTCGTGTTCATCCAGTCCCCCAACAGCCTGGGTTGCTGTTACGGACCCTAAATTTGACCATCATAGGGATGCAAGGTTTAGGGTTTAAATTACCAAAATATGGATACATAGTGACAGTGAACAGTAAGGTTTCCCTGCTATAGTAACTTCGTTCAAGTTCCCCAACAAAAAGGCTAACAGCGCTCTGCCTCTTACTTAGGTTTGGGGTTTAGGGCTTCCACCAGGCCTTTGGGTTTCCCAGGATGTTGGAGAAATATCTTTTGAGCTGCCAATTCTGACAGTATACAGTGCAGTTTCATGCTAATGGCGACCTCCGCCTGAAGCCTTTGCGTAATTTAGCCTACACAGAGCCTAGTTGTTGATGTTTCTTCGGGAAGACAGCTGAGAGAGAGAGATGGACGAGACTCTACCAGGTTGCACGGGATTCTTCCAGACATTCGCGCCCCCGCTCCAGCACCCTCTAATACCCTCCCCCCAACGATAGCCCCTGATGATCCCCCCAATCGAATGTTCATTGTTAGGAGGGTTGGGGAATTTAGTTGTTAGTCTGGATGTTGTTTCAGCTCTGCATCCCCTTAACCCTTAACCCCTCCACCCTGAACCCTAAACCCTACCCTGGCAACCCAGGAATGTGGACCCTGCCCGTCAAGGTGTCGGCCCTGGATGCGTTCTGCCAAGGAAAGGGCCCGCACTTTGAGGGTTTGGGGTTTAGGGTTGAAGCTTCAGGGTCTATGGAAAGGGCCCCTGAACCTAAACCCTAAGTCAGACTGGGCTATGAGTCCCTAGAGGACCCAAATAGGTGATAGCCGGAGGGTATGAGGTCCACTTTATCCGAAACTTGATCAACCTGAAGGTTCTGGAGGTGGATGACCTGGGACCTGAGGTTGGTGTTTTTGTGTTTGGACCTTGCGTCTCTTTCAGGTAATGTAGAAGCCTCCAGAATAAGAACTGCCAATAGTACCCGATTCCTTATAAACCATGGTATAGGATCCCGCAAATCCTCAAAGCCCTACAGCGCCCAAAGTAGGTTCTTCAGCGGCGGTGCTAAAGTCAGGAGTAGTGGTATAGCCGGTATAGCTAGCATATGAGTCTGAGGTTTTGTTCTTGCAAGGCCTTGGATGTTTTACACCTTATACTCATGCAATGACTGGGTTGCTGTTAAGGAACTTAGGTTAAGCGACTATAATGACTTACTATATACCCATATTCTGTTAGCTTAACTTAAGTTCATTTAACAGCACCCCTGTTGACGGGCCGGCACTTATTGGGCTGAAGGAGCTGGGGGCAGCAGACTAGGCCATACACCGGAGTCACAGCACCTAGGTCTGGGAAGCCCTCTGACAGTCTTCCAGCGGGGGCTTAATAAGTTGACCCGCAAAAGAGACCCCAGATTTCTGGAAATCCCCCTTTCTTCCCAAACCTCGCCAGTACAGGCTGTTAGACCTTGAAATTCCTTATTAGGTAGGATCTTACCAAGGGTAGTTTGAGGATCTTGTACAGCTGAGCAACCTACAAGCCCTTTACCTGACCTCACCTTAACGATGGTTTATATCAAAGATACTCCAAGTTGCTTACTTTGGGGCTCTGCAAGTGTTAGCCCTAAACCCTAAACCCCAAACCCCAAACCCTAAACCCTAAACCCCAAACCCCAAACCCTAAACCCCAAAACCCCAAACCCCAAACCCTAAACCCTAAACCCTCTAAACCAACTCAAGGGTCTAGTAGCCCACTTTGGTAGCCTCTGCAGAAGCAGGCAGCACCTTCGTGGCGGCAGGCCTACAAGATGGCAAAGTCGCAGTTTTCGACGCCGACGGATAGAGCACTGGAAAAAACAGTCGCCTCAATGTCGGGTTTTTCCCAAAATAATGGGTATCCCTTTTGGGGTTCCCATAATAAGGATTATAATTTTTGGGGATCTATATTGGGGTCCCCCTATTTCAGGAAACTATCATGTCTCGAGGGTTTCCAGGGAGATATAGGCGCCCTTTGAAGGGGTTGTGCTCGGTGCGGGGCCTAGGGACGGAGAATCAAATTTCATGTGAGAAGGCATGGAAGCGGGGGTCATATGGTGATTTATAGGCAGGGGTTTGGTTTTTAGATGCTTCGAGCAAAGCTTTGAGCCCGATTGGCTGTGTGTGCAGAGGTTTCTGTACATTTGGTGCTTGTAGATTGTCATGCATGGAGGAAGCGATCCTGATAGTCATTGATAGTGGGCCCAGGCCCTAGACTCCCTAGACAGTCCCCAAAAATGCTCCCTGTTTGCGGGTCTTGCATTCCTGGTAAAAGAAAAACTTGTAGGGAGCTCGGTCAGGAATCTTCGTACTGCCCTCCAACCTGAACGACTCACTAACTAACTTTGTTCCGGTGCCAGCAGCCCCCAAATG
>CAJNIZ010043107.1:35382-56921 GCA_905231905.1 Symbiodinium pilosum
ACCAGCGTGGTTGCGTCCCTCACTGTGGTAAGTGAATCGCCGCAACCATGACAATCAAACATTCCAAGCGAGCACTTGCATGAAACAAGCAACCATACTGGGCATGCCTACAACACCATGCCATGGACCCCATCTACTTGCCCAGATACTCTGCTGAACCTGGGACAAGTAGGGAAGGATCCTATTGGCCTGCGTCTTCGTACCCCAACCCCACCTACAGAGGAGGGCTGGTCTCATACCCTGCAGCGGTAACTCTGGACACAACCAACAAAGGTGAGCCCAAGTACCAAGAGCATGACACAAGGACAACGATGTGAAGCAACCTCAGGACGCTCACGAAGCCACGCCGGATTGACCGTGGCACCAAGCGCAACCGAGCGACAACCAGGATCACCCATCACCCAACCATGTTGTGTTTGGGAACATAGGATTCCCGAAGCCCTGGGACCTGAACTCCTAAACCCTAAACCCTCAGCCACTAAGCGCCCCAAAAACCAAGCCTTATAAGACCTGGAACGCGATGCACGATCTTTGCAATATCCCAGGTCATCAGATATGTAGGGCCCTGACTTGTTTTCATTAAGGCTTTTGGTTAGGGACCTTTGGTGTAGGAGTCCAAGGAGAGTTACCTTAGCAAGCCTAAATGAACTGTTTTCGCGAGCGTGCGCATTTCTCAAAAGGGTCCTCAGGAACCTCAGAAATATGTAGGGAATGTAAGGATCATGGGGATACCCTTTGGGTATTGCATAATTAGGGGTCATACGGATGGATGTATTAGAAAATCACTTTCATTTCTCCTGCCATCCGCGACGCAACAAATATTCGGAGGCGGGCGATGGACTCGACCTGCAGCAGTGAGAGACCGTGCTATCGCTTTCCCTCGAAGTAACATGGAACAACAGAAAGCCCTACAAATCAAGACGACTGTCCCTGCTAAAAGGGGCCTCTGTGTGCTTGCCTGTTAGATTGGGGAGGACAGATGTTTGCTACTTGGGGGGTCAAGGGGACTTAGTAAGTAGGTTAATAAGCCCTATAACCCAGACAGTAACCCTAGATATCCCTCTTAGAAACCTATTTACTAAGTCTCTTTGACCCTCCAAGTACACTGTGCTTGATGCTTCTTTTGAAGAAGTATGGCTTGGCAAGTTGCTCTGCTCCGGGTGAAAAAAAGTAGCAATCTCCTGCGCTTTACATCCTAAAACGCTTCCACTGCCCAATTTTAAGATAGCCCCTTCCCGTAGAAAGGAAGGCATGTCTGAGAATGGGTTGGGTGGTTCTTTTGAAAAAAGGCACGAGGAACCTGAGGACTAACATGAGTCCAGGCCTGATCCTGGGATGGTTTAGGGCTTAGGGTTGGGCCCGTCATGTGGTCTAGCACGTGGAGCACAAGCTCTGATACAGATTTGGTCAATCAGCGGGTACTGCACCTATTCCCCCCAAAAAAAGTTAGATTGCTAATACAATAATGTACATAGTACCCCACAAGCCCTCGACATGATATGGGTAATTATGCATGCCCTTGTATTGCACGATGTTGGGTGGAGCTTTCGCTGCGCTTATGGTGCAGGGGAAGCTCCACTCAACATGTAAGCTAAACTGTATGTTGGTTGATTATTGAATGGTTGCGGCCCGGCGTCTAAACTGAACTTTGTTTTCAGCCTGCTTTCGATCATTGCAAGTGCTTTCGCTTCTGTTCTAAGCACCAAGAATACGGAAAGCATGTAGGTTCATGATGTTGGCTGGGCCTCATGAAGTCCCTGACGACTGAGGACCCTCTGACTCTAGTCCGCGATACTTGCTGCGGCCGGTTAGTAGGGAATAGAGAAATATTTTATATAGGGGTTATATAGGGACTATATATGCTTTGTAACCCATTATTCCTTACTAATAAGTTTCGGTGGTGGCGTTCAAGGTCAGGGTGTTGTACTTTGGGTTCATGGGTTTCCATCTTAACGATTATGGTCGGAAGATTCTACACAGCTTCAAACAATATCCGCAAAAAGAGGTTACGACAAGCCTTCACCAACATCCTTCCCGCACTGCGCTTGCGTGCCATCTTCTGGCTAAGCTCCGACAAACAGAGCGCGAGGCAGCCAGCAGAAGGAACTGCGCCGAATAAGGTCTTGCTCGGGGCTTCATCTAGTAGTGAGGCTCCCGAAGCCATGTACATGACTTTGTTTGCAATCAACGACATACAGTAGCAAAGCTCAATCACGGAAGCACGGCTGCTGTTCTGACTTGCCCATCATGTGGAAACTTCGCCAGTACAGAGGCCTCATGCTTGCGTGCCCAAGGCGCGTGCCAAAGGCGTGTCAATAAATCGTAGTTTCCCAAAAAATTCAAATATCCCAATATAGACCCCAATATACTATAGCCCTCATTCTAGGACCCCCCCAACAGGTACCCCTAATTTTGGGAAACTCCCAAATCCATGCCTTCGCGCCAGCGTTTCGGCTTAGGGCCAGGGCAAAGTAGCACCGCCTCCAAAGAAGAGCGGGGAAGGCGGGTTCAACTTGCGCTTGAGCTTTCCTGGTTTAGGGTTTAGGATTTAGGGTTTAGGGTTAAGGGTCTAGGGTTTAGGGTCTGTAGGGTTTAGGGTTTAGGGTGGGTGTCAAAAGTAGGTCAAACAATGGCCCAACACCCATTGCTGTTGTACTACATACTGGGGAAAACCGACTGATTTGCTTCTACATATATTGGGGTTCAGGCAGATCAGAACGTGCCAAAACTCCTTAAACAGGCCTCCAGCATTTGGATTTTCCGCATTTGGATTGTGATCAACGCCCATGTAGATCAGCGCATCCACGCGCAATTCTGATCTTCTCATACTGGGGTTATGGGTGAGGGCGCAATCAGGGATCAGGTGTTGCATCTTCGAGATGTTGTGCTTTCAGGCAGGGTCTAAGCAGCACAAGAAACCCTACTTGCTGCTGCCGATTCAGAGGTTTATGGGGACAAGCCCCAAACCACTAAATGCTGAACCCTCTGAACCCTAAACCCTCTAAACCCCCTTAACCCCCTCAACCCCCTAAACACTATACCCTAAACCCTAAACCCTAAACCGGGCGTTTGTGTGCGGAGTGTTGGACATCAGGCCCTGGGGCTGGGCATGAAGACACTATCATTTAGGGTTCAGGGTTTAGGGTTTAGGGTTCAGGGTTTAGGGTTTAGGGTTTAGCGTTCAGGGTTCAGGGTTTAGGGTTTAGGCGGTTAGGGTTCAGGGTGTAGGGTTTAGGGTTAGGAGTTGGGGGAGTTTGTAAGCGGGTTCATAATATCTATGCCCCATTTAGTACCACTAGTCATCCCCCTTATTACTAACCGACTTACTAAGCCCCCCCCCCCCTGACCCTGCACCCTAAGCCCGTTTTTTTGGGGTCGATGCCAGCAGAATGTGGAAGATGAGTCCTTGGCAAAATCCAATGTGGGGTTTCCTTAAATTAGGCGTACCATTCTGGGGGTCCCAATAATAAGGACTTATAGTATATTCGGGCTATTAGGGTTGATATTGCAGTGCCTCTATTTGGAAATTAATTACCATGTATCTGTATGTGCTATACCGCTATGCTTCCAGGTAAGGACAGTCATCCTCATGTGTTTTATGTCAGGCTTGAGTGTTTTTTGAGACTGGATGCCGATAAACCGCTTGCGCCTGTCCAGGCGGCGACCCCAGGAGGCTCCCCATGGCCACCGACTCAGTCGACGGACAGGGGTAGATCAGGGTTATAGGGTGGAAAGAAGTAGATTCGGATGTCGGATGGCCCATTTTAGAGTTTACAGAAGCAAGAGTAGAGGGAGTATTCTCGATTTGACTAGTTGCCTAAAAGTAGCGCCTCACGCTGCGTGGGCATCTCACGGCAAGCTAGTAGCAGCCCCTGTTTCTGTTTTGATCACAGGTACGTCTGGAATCAAATGTACATTGCCTTTATAGTAAGTGCCGTAGTAGTCGCCAGGAGGTAATAATGAGAGGGCGGTTTCTAGTGGGAGTAGCCGATGAGAGTTGAGAAGGATTGGTGGCCATGAGAGAGCGGCCAAAGTTTTGATTCTGTAACTTCGCAGATTTCGGAAACAGGCCTCATAGCGAGGAGTGGCCAGGGAAGCTGATGTCATGAGTTTTGGTTGTGGCGAAGACTTTGGTTGCCTGCCATCCCTGTAGATCGGGACGCGGCCATGACGTACGCGGGATCTTCCTTCGCACAGTGGCAGTTGTGGACATCTTTTGCACATACTACATGTCAATACATAGGTCTTGCAGCTGGAACGTGCAGCAGTCAATTCTGGCTCCGTACAGTGTCACCCGAAGCCTTCCTTAAATTCAGCATCGCAGTAATGCCAGCCGTGCAAGTAGAGCACCGCAACAATTGACCGGAACAGTTTACGGTAATGTAGAGACCTGCTATCTGAGTCATTGTTAGTTTTACTTTCTGTATTACAGCTCCGTAGAGGAAGATCTATCAGCCCGTAGTTTTTCACTTGTAACATTCTTTTTAGAAGGAACCAGCTATTCTCAGGCTCCGTTGATACTTCGGCTGGGGCCACAGGTGCCGGTTCCTGATAGTGGTTGGGGTATGGGTTTTGAGTTCATGTGGGCATATAGCAGGTACTTGGCCTAAGCGGGTCCCATATACCCAGCCGGACCTTCAGCGGCAGTATGCTGCTAAGAAGGCCGCTGTCATTTCCATGGTGTCCAGTTGCTTGTCTGCGCAGTTGTGGGCATGTGCTTGTGACATATGATTCATGATGTAGATGTCTGTAGTTCGTGAATTCTGTAGCAGCATTGATACTTGAGTCCGAATCCGTGTGGTGCGCCCATCTTAGCACGATTTCCGTTTCGGACCCTGCTAAGGGTATAGTCCCCTGTATGTAGATAGAATATGGGGTATATGGGGATCTTTTTGTAATATACCCAAAGCAATATTCTATCTACTTATGGGGAACTATAGATTAAGGGGCTTTTGAGATTTAATGTCCCATCCTGGCATCCCTAGAAACGGGCCAGGTAGGCGGGTTAGTCGTTCGTGCAATTTGCCTAAATAGTAAGCTCTCAGCATATGCATGCATACGTGCATGTATACATGCATACATGCACACATGCATCGTATTCACCCACCTTATGTCATACAGACATGGATACTGTTCTTCTGTATGGACGGATGGACGGATGGAGTTGGTGGACATCCAGACACAGGGCATTTTGTTGATTTCAGCCACTTTTTGGTATTCGGGATTCCCGGAGCTTCAACATCTTCACCATTTTGGTCTCACTTACAGAGGTCGGATTCCAGAAAAGAGAATTGAAGCCCTAGCTAGACTTAAGTTTCAAGGTCATGGCCATACCCCCATCATGACAGTCCGCAAAGCAATGATTCTGCAAGTTTTGTGGGGTTAGCCCTAAACCCTAAGCCCTATTTAACTGCACTGCTGTGCGATGTGCATGTCTAAACCCTATTTAGGTAAAGCCGAAACACAAACACTCCAACGAACCCCACGCTGCACACGCAAAAAACCCTAGGCCCTAGCCCTCATGACCCCAAGTCTGAACGTGCAAATCATGTAATACCGGTAAAAGAAAGTAATGACTGCAAGAATAGTACCAACATTGGCCCTAAATTGGGAATTGAAACTATTCTACATTACTCTGTAAAATAAAGTAATGATAGCAAGAATAGTAATAAAAGTGATACTAGTAGCAGTAATTGTAGTAAAAGTGATAATAGTAGTAAAGTGATAGTAGTAGTAATAGCAATCATCTATGGCAGCTGGCGACGTCAGCTGTTGGGCGAAAAGTCCTCGCCACGGCTGCTTTGACCGAAGTGGAGGTGGGCCCGGCTGGGACTGAGTCAATGTACTGTGTCCTACTTAGGGATTAGGGTTTCGGGTTCAGGGTTTAGGGCTTTTGTATGGTATGGCTATATGGCGTGAAGGAAGGGCTTTGCAGGGGTAATGGAAAGGACAATGGAAACTACCGTTTAGGGTTTATGGGGTGGATGCTAAAAATCCTGCATGACCTTAAAATACCTGATACCAAGGAATCATGGTACTATATTATACTAAGTTCATGCCGGAGTATGAGTATCATGTTTTGTTATTGTGACTTATCTTGTTGTTATTGCAAGTTCTATTGCTACTGTGCGTAGTCTTAATGCCGTTATCATAAGTATCATTATTGGTACTGTTTGTCGTTTTTTGCTAACGTGAGTAGTGTTATTACTGTTATTATGATTACTTTTCCTGTTACGATGCTTATTGCCATGATTGTCCAATCAGTTCTGCATTGGCTGGCCAGAAAGGCCCGAGCCCTCGCGGGCATTCCCCTTTTCTGGTTGTAAGTGTGGATCCCTTGGAGTCCTTTCAGAATCCTTGCCCAATCTTAGTTGTATGTTGGGCTCAAATCTTGCATTGCAGAGTTAGCCTTTGGATCTTTGAGTGTGGCGCATTTGGGGCTAAGGCCTACGGAGCTTTAGCTTTGATGGGGGTTCATGTGCTGCGCACACTCTCTCACAGAGTACCTCTGCTTGGGAAGAATCTATAGACGCGTGGAAGGTTATGGTTGTGTACTTCTTTTGTCCGGTTGGTGGCAATAATCGGAGAGTGCCAGAGATTTAGCAGATGTTGGCTAGGATCCCGCATCAGGTACTAGTCCCTGCTCAGTCCAGTTTCTTGTAGTTGGAAGGTGGCGACACATCAGGGCTTTTCACGTAGAGGCCAGGCATAGTTCCCATACAAGTGCGTCTGACACTTACAGCTGTAAGCCCTTAATTCTCAAACCTCAAATCATAGGCCCTTGGAGAGCAACCTTCCGTCCAATGCCAGCGGGCATGCAGGGTGGAGTTTGCAGTATGCGGTTTTGTGGCTGTTCGGCTTCAGTAATTTCAATTCGTCCTTTCATCCAAGCAGAGCCAAGGACGCCTCAAAGTCTGATGTGCTTCTGTTATGCTAGGGTCCCGACGTAGTCAGCATGCTTGACGTCTCGAGCGCAGGCGTCAGCAACGTGCGGGCCGCTTTCTACCCCCACGCTTGAATCCAGAAATAGGATGTTGCCAAACATTTTGTGGTCTACTAGGGCTTTGGTGTCCTGTTCATAGTCCTGGTTCGTGAGGCCTCCCTGCGGGGTGGGTGAGTGGCCGGCCCCCTGACTAGTTGACGCCCTCCTCGCCAGCATACGATCGTGGCCATTTGGTTCTCAGGATGGATCATGTTGTTTGATGGGCTGCCCGATTTCAAGGCGATACCTTTTCAGAGCTAAGCGATGCCACCAGGTTCGGACACGCCAGCCACAAAAACATGGACAGTCAATGGACCGCTATGTACCAACAGTTTGCAGGTCCAGCATTGACAGCTCAGCCGCAACCAAGCACATGTCTACCCAACTCTAGAAGCCCTGCAGCTTTCGTTGTGAAACTCAACCTCACCAGTACACAAGACTTTTCAGGTGATTTTGGGCCTTAGGGTCAGGCTTCCTCCTGTCGGACTCGACATGGTTTTGCCATGGACAACGGTGAGGATTCTGATGATAGCCGCACTTGCAGGCTGGAGAAGCGGTTTCGGGCTTGGGGTGCTGATTGTCCAAAAGAGCCCTGCCAAGGGTACACTCAAACAAGTCGGCTTATAGAGGGCTGATAATTATATGATTTCTGCCCCGGGTTTTTGCAATTATAGCGGGGCTGGTTATAGAATAATATGTTTTCTGCCTGTTTTTTTTTGCAACTGGGAGTCCAATGTAGAATCTAATTGTTGTTGTGCTGTCATGACGGTAGGATGCATGCCCATATGTAGAGCGTGCATGCCCAAGTGGGCATCGAATGGGAAACCCGGGCAGATGGAGGCTTAGGACAAGATCGGCAGGGGCCTGCAGGTGTTGTTTTGTACTTTTAGCTGCTGCCTGGGCCCCTGAGGGAGACATGTCATGGTCCACCTTATCCCAAACCATGGGGCCCGGCAAGGAAGAGCTTCTAGAGTTGTGTGCCTTGGGGCTTAGGGATCATGCTAGCCTGGGCCTTAAGATTGACCTCCAGACAGACTTCTTGAGGACATGAATTCGCTACCCTGCTCCCTCAAGCTGTGAAGGCACTGCGTACCACACACACGTGCTCCCAATAACGGTCCGCACATTATGTAAACTGACATTGCCCGATGAGTTGCCAAAATCCGGAACCAAATGAACCCTAATGGTCCACCCGGATAGGACTTCATGTTCAAACATCATGTGAGCCACAGTCTAAACTCCTAGTTTTCCCCTTCATAACCCCTCTAGAAGTCCCACATATGATCCCCTATATTAACCCCTTTAAGGAGTTTTGACTATGGCTGGTGTAGGACCATCAGAGCTCCAAAGTTGCAAAAAGGAGTAGGCGACCTTCACATGAACTTCTCATGAACCCCAAACTTAGGGCTCAGGGTTTAGGGTAACCCTTCGACAATCAAACCCTAAAAGCACATGATGAAGACCCCTGACTCATTAACCCCCACCCCCTCTTAAGGGCCTTAGTAGGATCCCCATTATGGTCCCTATAAAGTCCCTAAACCCTAAACCCTAAAGTTATGTTGTTCATGAATCAAAGGTCTACATTACCGGTACATCCCATGTGGCTTTTGCCAGGTCCGCTCGCGCTGCAGGCTGGGCCTCCATGAGAAAAAGCAGTAGGGTTTAGGGTTCAGGGTTTAGGGGTTTAGGGTTTAGGGTTTAGGGGTTTAGGGTTTAGGTTAGGGTGTGTAAGTGACAAGATAGCAGAGTTGAGGGGTTCAGTTTTGCAGGTTATAGCTGGGTTGGCCTTTGGGATACTTAACTATTTTCCTTACTTGGTTTCATAAGACCCTATATACTAATATTTTTCGAAGGGTTCCGAAAGCCAACCAAGTAAGATAAGTTTAGGAGTTTAGGGTTTTAGGGTTCAGGGGCTTCGGAGCTAGCATTTTAGGGTTTGAGGTTTTGGGATGTCTTGTTTAGGATTCAGGTTTTTAGGATTTAGGGTTTAGGGAGGGACTGTAGGGAAGATACCTTGGGTCTTTCCCTCTCCCAGTAACTGTCCGTAAAGGTCTCTTATTAAGGTGTTATTTCTAACTCTTATGACCCATTGTGGTAACAGTTTCTGTCAGGGGGGGATGACCCCCTAAAGCCCGAAAGCGCTAAGACCAAATGGGAACCCCAAAAACAGCCCTACGAAGGCTACGGTCGTTTCGCACCTGGCCTGCGTGGGATTCCATGGTATCTTCTGGGAAGTTACCCTAAACCCTAGGGTTTAGGGTTTGAATCCTTGGGGAGTTGCCCTAAACCTGAGGTTTTAGGGCTTTAGGGTTTGAATCCTTTGGAAGTTAGGGCTTAAATCCTAGGAAAGTTGCCCTGAACCTCAGGCTTTAGGGCTGAAATCCTAAAGCGCATCAGAGTCGTGACTACAGCATTGCGAAACACAACCGCCGACTCAACCATCGCAATAACAGGTTAAGGCAAAAAAGGCAGACATAGCAGGGGCGCCTTCCTGAAAGGAAAGATATGTGAGAGCTTCCACAAAATCAGGAGTACGTAGTTTTTGAGGGGTCTCAATAATAATCAATATTATACGGATGCTAGTATTTTCGGGGTCTCTATTCGGGGTCCCCCTATGTGGGGAAATTACCTTGTTGCCATTGTCACCACGTTGTACACTGTACCTGTGCGGTTAGGGTTCAGGGTGCTGACGTTGGTCCAATAACTCCGTCAATCTGTGCACGTCAAGGAGGTTTACTAGAAGAAGTTTCTCTGCATGAGCTATAGGTCTAAACTCGGGGATAGTAGGAGTTTAGACTATGTATCATATGGGAGTGATCATGAATCAGGGGCCGTTTTTTGGACGTAATAGAGAAGAAGTGTAGTTCACATGGGAACGTGGAGGGGAGACAGTAGTACGTGAGATTAGGGTCGGTGATTGTTCTGCTTGCAGGGCTCTCTGAAGGGCATCTGGGTGGCGCATGCATGTACTCTGAGCCTAAACTCTGAGCCCTGGGCCCTTTGGGTTCCAAAAAGCAAAAATGTCCCTGGAACCCTGAAGTCTTGAAATTCCAGATAGATTAATCAGCGCCGCTCTCCTGCTGTGTTTGGGACCTGGCTCATAGTTGCACAGAGACCTAGATGTTTTACGGCTAGTTAGTTGCAACCTGTTTTGGATAGCTTAAGGCCCCGTTTACGCATCTAGCCATGTGTTTGGGGAAGATTGCATGGCAGATGCAGCCTACAGTGCAGTCACTGTCGGGTTGACAGGTGAGCGGTCAAAATGCCACCGACAACACGCCTCCTGGTTATGGATTCGGGCCAGCCAGACCCAAGAGACCTTCAGTTGAGTAGGCTTCGTACCTAGAAACCCAGAGGATATAAGGAAAGGGTTTTGCGTCTAGGGTCTAGGGCTTAGCTTTTGATTCTAGGGGCTAGGTAGGGCTGGGGCTACGCAGCCCTCAAGTTGGTGCTTTAGAAGCTGCTTTCATGTCGAGTACTCAGCAAGACGGGTACTTCGCACTGTTGAGGTAAAACAATTACACCTCACATGTAGGAAGCGCTGCGTTCGGTTTGTTTGACTTGTATTATGCTCCCCACCTTGTTCTGACGTGGACCTTTCCCACTGGCACCGCCTCTTGCATGCGGGGAGAGGGAAGGGATCAGGGACCGTTTCCGCCAGACCAGTACAGGCGGTCGTGTTGAATCAGAGGATTTTCGCCACTCCAATCCCTAAGGCTTACAGGTTACAAGCCTATTTTCGCCATATCAAAGCTATTGGGTTTACAGGAGTTGGGTTACTGAAATCTTCTTATTGTCGTTTTGCAAATCTCTGGATTTCAACAGGTGGCTTCTCTCCTCTCCGAAAGCACGGCAAATCAAGTTCAACAGCTTTACCAGAACCTCTTGTCAGCAGTTTGCCGCAATTTCAAACTTGCCATTCAGTGTTCCAAATATCCCACTAGGCTTGCTGATCTCGGGTTTGCATCGGTCTTGTTTTCTTGGCGGATGGTTTCCAAAGACGCTAGGACATCTAGTGTCCAGGTAATTATAGTCCCTTGCTTGTGTTAGTGTTCTTATTTGCTTCTGTCATTTTTAAGTTCAACTTGGCTTGATGTTAGGATTATCGTGCAGGTGTTTCCTCTCAACAATGGCGTCTCTCTCTCTCTCAGGTCTACAACTGTGACGACGACCATGACCACAACTTACACCACAACGGCCACAATAACCACATCGCCCACCACCACGGCCCGGCCCCCACTTGAAGTGAGTGGTGTCTTATTTGGGTCCTATAGTCCTCAGTTTAAAGTAAGATAAGACCCGCTTTTGGTTTCCTCATAAGCAGGATATGATCTTCTTTGTTTTCACCAAAAAATCAAGTGATTTTTCGAGCAAGCTGTACGAATGCATGAATACCTAGCGAGTGCTTTCATGAAACTGTTAAGTTTCCAGCGTGCAGCGGGAATGAATCTTCACTGGGTCAGTGGTAGTTCCTAACAGAGTGTAAGAAGCGGTCAGGCTTGAGGGTTTAGGGCGTAAGACTTCTCGTTATGGAAATTGGGGGGCTCTGTTTAGATTTCGATGGCATGCAAGTTACTTGCACGAATTGGCATGTTTTTGTGATATTACGCCGCTAGGACTTTCTACCGTCATAGGTGATTTTGCACGCAGACTTCGTGGCACGTCCGCAACCAAGTAATGCCACGGTGAACCAGCAATGGTGATGTGGTTGCAGTTCGACATCGCCGCTCTGCCAGTTGTTTCTGCCGCATGTAGGCGCATTCATGTACTGCTTCCTTCGAGGTGCCAAGACTGGATAGGATGCGCTGTTTGCAGGGCTTGCGGTTTGGGGTTAGTTAGGGCTTCGTGGCTTCAAGTTTAGGATTTAGGTTCGCATTCGGTTCATTCTTACATCGTGTGCATTCTGTCAGGACACCTCCACATCCACCTCTTCATCTACAGAGCTAGGTGGCTCAGCTAGACAGAGTGTTGCCCCACCAACAGAACACAATTTGGTACGGAACCAAGTCTGGTAACTTATATGAGCCATAGTCTAAACTCCTAGTTATCCCCCTTAATACCTGCTTAATAGCCCCCTTATAATCCGCTATATACCCCCCTTTTAATTACCCCGTTTGAAGGAAACCAGGCTTGACAGCAAGTCAGTTCCGGGAGGGCAGCTGCACAGGTGTGCGTTTGTCATGGCTGAGCTACCAGCAAACCCACGGTGACTCTGATGGGTGATGTTTAGGTGTAGGATATAGGCTTCAGGGTTTGGGATGTGTAGATTGTCAGGATTGCCGGTATAGGGTTTGAGGTATCTTGTTTTTGTTGTTGTTTTTTCCCGTGTGCAGGTTCTAGGGCTGCAGCAAGACGTGAAAAACCAGACGTGCCTCCTGATGATTATGATGATGATGCTTTCGCAAGTCTAAGCCCTAAACTGCATTGGGATTCAGGCGAGCAGTCCGAAGGGGTATCCGGTATCTGGCAGCATCCTGATGATTTCCGGCATCATGTGAGCTAGAGTCCAAACTCTAAACTCCTTGAAGGGGGTTATTTAGGGGTTTATGTAGGGGAGTATTATAGGGGTTATTACGAGAATACTCGGAGTTTAGACTATAGCTCATGTAGTACATCTCCAGAAAGCACCCAATCTTGAGATTGGCTGGCGGTACCTGTGTTTCCCCTTTGTCTTGAACAGGAACACCCGCAAACTCCGGCATAGGCCGCCTTGCATGCCCCCTGCTCTTTTCGTACGTTTTAGGGTTTAGGGTTACATTGAGACTTATAAGAAAGGATCCCGTTCGTAGAATCTGCCCAAGTCTAATTCGGTAGCGGAGCCCACCAGTTTCCCGTGAGATCTTCAGGTAACACTACCACAGTGACTACAACCACCAGTGCGACAACATGGTTGCTGGGCATTCTAGGTTCATCCCTAGCCCTGACACTCTCTTGCCTAGGGTTTAGGCAAAAGGGTATATAAAACATGTCACTGGATACCTTTTGGGCACCTATACGGGATTATTTGCACTCTTAGGGCGAGGGTGTGGGTGGATATTGAATTACTACGTGATCGCTACAAATCCTATAAAACCTAAAGCCTAAACTGTTGAAAACCGCGGGGCATGGGATCATTGTTGCTGTTGCTTGTTACGAGCTCTGCTGGCACGATTGCGCTTACTGAAGGGGCTCAAGTAGTTACTAACAATACCGTTCTAAGGAGATACATGTCTCTTTAAAGGGGCTTCGGGATACATATATCTATATATACATATGTGCATAGAGATTAATGTGTAAGAACGGTGTAAGAGGGTCAAATGGCAGAGAAGATGGACATGACATGGAACCTAGGGTTTTAAGGATGCTTATGAGAGATGATTACTAATGGTATGTTTCCAGGTCCCTTCTGTGATTCTTGTATAGAGTACCTCAAAATGAGATTAAAAGGATGCTGGCAATTATTTAGTCGCCTACGGTACCCTTCTTGCTGCCTACCTGTACTGTCTTTTGTCGCTATCAGTTTTGCTGCCCTAAACCCTTACAACCTTCTGATTTGGTTGTGCATGTATGACGTTGGATTTCAGGTGTGTTCTGCTGCTTTTTCAACCCAGAGGGGCCAAGTACCCAATAATTAGGTACCTGGGTTTTGTGGTAAGGGTTTAGGGTTGAGGGTTTAGGGGTGATAGTAAAGTAATTATGGTACAGGCCATGGGAAAGTCTATGATAATTAGGTACTTGGGTTTGGCGTAGTAGTACAGTAAGTATAGTACAGGCTTTGGCAAGTATATGATTACTATTTAGCTTGGACCCTCAGGGTAAAACACCTTCAACACATCCCCCACAGGGCTACAATGTATAGTATATGATTATTTGGTACTGGGAGCCTTAGGGTAAGATTTAGGTTGAGGTTCCAGGGCTCGTTGCGCATGGACTGGACACGTCACTGGTCAGTGCCGGCTAGATAGTGGGGTTTAGGGGCCTAGGGACTCCCCAAAATGTATTTGTGAACTTTGCACCGTACCTAAACATACCCTAGTGCCCCCCCCGAATAGTAAAACCACCAATATGATAACAATACAGTCGCGTAAATTTGAGGGGGGTAGGCGATCTTCTTTTGTCGGGCCATAACTTGGACAACCCTTCATGCAGAATCAATTATAGAATTGAAGCGGCATTGTTACTTCAGTGCCGCAAATTGTTGTTCAAATTTCGGGTAAAACCCTAAACCCCAAACTCTATTTCTGCGAGGGGGTGCTAATAAGAAACCAACTCCCGAACCCTCAACACACTTTTGCCGCTTGCCATATCTGTAGCAACTTAGCCAACGTGGTCCATGCGCGGCAAACTGTGCCAAGGACAACTGCAAGGACTTCCACCATTTCCGTGCTTTCCTGAGACCCGATCTCTGGTACTGAGGGGTTCACTTACCTTTGGTTCGCTTGGAATTAAGGAATGGATCTTTGTGGTAGTCCCTAAACCCTAAACCCCAAACCCCTAAAGTAGTTTCCATATTCTGTTCCATTCCTTCATTCCCGCACTAAACCTAAACCCCTTGGTAGTTTCCATTTTTGTTTCCATTTCTTCGTTCTCACCTAACCAGAGGTAACCGAAGGGACTTTTCATTCCCATCCTAAACCCAAACCCTAAACCCAAAATAGTAGCTTCCCCTTATTTTCCGTTATCCCCATATTACCCCAATGTAACCTCATAATCCCTATGATCCCTGTAGTTTCCAGCTAACCAAAGGTAAGTTTGGGGCAGGGGCCCGAGCACTGGTCTTGATTGTTATCTCTGTTCAGGTTTAGGGTTTAGAGAGAGAGAGGGTTTATTCATTTAGGGTTTAGGAGTTTAGGGTTTTTGCGGAAGTAGGAAAGAATACCTGGAATTGCCATGTGCAATCCTTTGCTGGTTAGAAAATCAGATCCGCAAACAAGTCTGGGGTTACCACCTAGTAAGTATGGGCTATACAATCAAGCTCACCCCTTCTGAGCTCCGAAAAGTGCCTTAACTTTACCTTGCCCTGCACCTTCCCTAACCTTAAGCCCCAGAACCTAAAGTGTGTCCCCCAGCAACGGCCCCACCGGCGGATGTTCTTCGAAAATTACAATCTTTAGTTGGGACCCCCAGAATCCTTTACAATCCCTCTACATCCCCAAGCAGCTGTGCAGATTATCCAATTTTGAGCAACTCGTGCATGCCCGAAACTCGGTACCAATCGTGGAGCCCAGTTCCACAGTTTGAGCAACTTCTGCAAAATTGGGACCTCCTTGTTTACACGCTCGCATGGGACCCTTGCGCCAGCCTTGTCCCTAAGCACTACAGTAAACCCTTGAATCTAAAACTTTATACCAAAGTCCTGCAACCCACATCTGAAACCCTAAGCAGTTTATGGAGTGCTCGCAAAGGCAACCTTCACAAGCTCTACGACAGGCAGCAGCGATGGCCTAGGGTTTACAGGGTGTAGTTTGAAGGACTTGGGGTTTAGGGGTTTAGGGTTTAGGGTTCAGGATGTAGAGTGTGGGCCCGGTTCTGGGCTGCCTTACCGCAGATAGTGGGGGTTGCGAATGTATGAACTCTTAACCCTAGACCACAGTCACCTTCCCGGGCCCAGAACAAGGCAAGGGATCTGCTTGATTGGGCCCTTTTTGCTTTAGGTTTAGGGTTTAGGGTTTAGGGTTTAGGGTTACGGCTTTACAGCTTGGGCAATGTTTTCTGGGCTTGCCCACCTGGCAGAAACCAACCACGAGGTCATTTTTCATAATGAGCCTTAGCCCAGAGGCTCATAAACCCTAAAACACTAAATCATTGTCGGGTACTGCCTCTTGGCTGCAAGCTGCCAAGTGGTCGTTCTGCGCAGGATTTCCCTCGCAAAGTGTAATTAGTTCCTTGCATTCTGAGCAGATCTGGTTTAGGGTCCTCGCAGTTTCTCAAATCAAGCCCCAGAATTATTGGCACATAGGAAGATGTATAGATATACCCAAGGATTCAAACGTAGAGTTTCTGGCAGATCGGGGACATCATAAGTCCTATCTAGATCATTCGTAAGGCGGTTCCTCAGATAGGGATTGTTTTGAGAAACTCCCATCTAAAGAAACACCAGCCAGTAAAGGTGTGCACCCCAGACAGGTCACATAGTGTTGACAACCGCCTATGCATCATGAAGCAAATGTGCCCAGCATCAGAAGATGTAGGAGAGCAATTAGGTGGACCCCCCCCACCCACTAATAGTGACTGTAAGGAATAATCGTGATCGTATTACGGTCCTAGTTTCAATTATACCTCTATTACAGGGTGGGGGGGGGGGGTCCACCTAAGCGAGCAACCACAAAGCACCAGTCAGGGGTGCCCTTGCTGCTTACCAAAGCTCCCCCTGAACTAGCCCTGACTAGCATGAACATCCTGAAGAAACCTCGGCTCAAGAGAACCTAAGGGGAAGGTGGTAAGGGAACCCAAACCCTAAACCCCAAACCCTACTTCGCGCAGTGCAGCAGGTGCTTTTTGAGTGATAGGCTGTGCAGATCGTGGATGCTTTTCTTATGTGCAGGTCTCCACATTTAAGCTTCCTAAACCCTAAACCCTAAATTGGGGTTCCTGTAATAGGGAGTCATGATCTAGGTGGTACATGAAGGGGGCAGTGCAATTCATGTACCTTGCCGTTTCCGAAGGCACCACGAGCAGCACCAGGAGCACAGCAACTTCCGCAACTCTCCTGTCTTTTGTGCTCAGAGGCTTTAATATAGGCACTTGGTGTAGGCTTTAGGGATTACTTTTGTGTATTATAGGCACTTGGTGTAGGCTTTAGGGATTCAACTAATTGGAATAGTGGAGAATCAAATGGAAAGGAAACTTAAAAATGAGATGGCAACTGGGTTTGCATGAGACATATGGCTTCCCATGTAGGGGTCATTGACTGAAATCGAGTTCTCGCATCTATTGCGTTCTAGTTGTAGACGGATTAGACAGGAACACCCTTGGTCGTTATTCAGGCTTCTGCATCGAATCTGTTTTGGGTTGTAAACTGCGTTTAGGATCTCTCCAGAACCCAATACACTCCTGGAAACTAACATGGAAACCCAAAAGGAGCCCTATAAATACTACAGTCCTGCTAAAATGGGGCTATATGGGTTTCCATGTTAGTTTGGGGGAGTGTATGGGTGGGAGTGAGGCTGGAAGGTCAAGGCTCAAAAAGTCGGCTTATACAACAAGGATGTAGACCCATGATTCATAAAGCCCCTCCCCTTAAAAGGGGTTATTTATAATAGGGATCCTAATATTACGGCCCCTAAAAGAGGGGGTTTGTTGATGAGGGGTCTACATTACTATACCGCGCCAAAGGTCGCGCTCCAGATTTGGAGTCCTACTAGGATTTACCCTGAGGGCGGGGATTTTGGATGAAGTGGTACTGTAATCACTTACAACGGCGAAAAGGTTCAGCAGCTCACCGGTGCGTAGTAGAAGGTGGGTGAATGGGTTCTCGGGTTGGATAGAGGAAAGTTTGCATCACTTAGGATCCCCAAAATGCTGTAAGTACTGGGTTCTAAGGAGTGGTGCAAGATTTCCTCCATCCACAGTTGGGATTAATAGTGATTTTTCTAGTGACTACTACCAGGGAGCATTCCTTCATTCATTACTAAGCACTAAATAGAGAAGGGAAACTGGGATCATTACACCACCCCTGGTTAGGCCCCCCCCAGCCTCCAGCAGCTACGTAGAGCTTTGAGTGGTTCGGACTTTGTTTCTACTGGGTCTTGGGGCCTGGGTGCGGCAGTTAGGTTCTTCGACAGCGCACCATGTAAGTTATAGGGTTTATGGATTGGATAAAGAAAATCGAGTTCCTGGACCTTTTCTTTGTTGTTTGGGCCTGGCAGCTTAGCAGGTCTTTTAGGACCTGACAATGCGTCAAGATGTCCCAAAATAGCGTGAGAATAGTATAATAGTTCTGAGCAGTGTAGAAACCTTAAGAGGGAGAACTGTGGGGAATCCTCGTCTTGGTAGACTTGGAGTATGGCCCTAGAAGCACAAGCGGGTATGCCCATGGATCCCGTGGAGTGGTGATGCTTAACATCTGGGCTGAGATGAAAAGTGTGTTTTATGCTACATGCCATTTCGGCCTCAGCTGTTTTATGTTTAAGCTCTTCTCTTGCTCTCTCGCTCTCTCTCTCTCTCTCCCTCCCTCTCTCTTCGTGTGTTTGTGTCTACTTGCAGTTCTGGGCTTTGGGCGGAATTCCGCTCTCTCAGCCTCCAACCACCAGTCATTTCGGGCAATAAGTTGTGCGCAGACTCTAACACGCCCCGATACCATCCTTTTTTGCATTTGGCCTTCCTCAAAAGCAGCTCCCCCAGGCCTTTAGACCTGGCGGCTGTCAGCTGAAGCTTCCTGAGGCAACGATTACACAGACTTCTAGCACGTGGTCGACGTCACCTGGCGCATTTGGCAGTTGTCCAAACGTGGGGGTCACGGTGTCATCATGACATACTGCCCAGTTCAAAACCTGGCTTACTTCTGGAATAGTTCAGCACAGAATGTGGATTAAACTTGGTAATGGTATCCCAGCAAGGGCGAAGAGACATACTTCCGAATTCAAGAGATGGCAGGGGAAGCCCCCACCACTATTCAGCACGGTTGCCCGAACCGTTGCCGTTGCCATTCCAGCGAATCCACAAAACTTCTTTCCCATTTTGGTGTTTAGGGCAGGGTTTTGAGGGACCCAACAACTGTCACTTCCCGCGCATTACGTGATCCGTTCTACGCCCTCTCAACAGTGCCTGGCAAGGACTGGTACCTCAACGAGTGGCACGACAACGTCTGTAACGCTGACCTATACCATTGCTCGTCCGGTGGTCGCCGCACAACTTAAGCAGTCCGGGACATAAGAAATATCAGGCTTCGGCATGGCAAAGATGCTTCTTTAGATGGAACGTTGTCAAATTCGTAAATTCTCAGGGCCATAGTGCATGAGGATGCATGAGGGACCCCGACAGGAAACATGACGTTGACAAACTACGAATTGCAACGTGGCAGGACATTCTTAGAGTCGAGTGGAGTTGCATCAACAGCCCTCTGCGCAATCCCGAGAGACCTCGTGATGCTTTCACAAAGGTCTCCCCTTTTCAGATGCCATTGCAGTGCCTTTGAAAAAAGAAGACTGTGGTCTGTGGTCTCCCTTTTTTTCCAGAAATGACGCACCATGCTGAGCATTCCCCATCCGACACATGCCAAGCCTTTTCTTGGGCGGATGATTTCGTTCTCTCATTAGGAAGGGGCTTCCGCATGCCGACCATACTTGGAGGGTCAGGGGGGGCCATGTAGTAATCCCTGGAACCCATATAGTAACCCTAGCTATCCCCCTCATTAACCTTCTCACTAAGTCCCACCGACCCTCCAAGTAAGCGCTATGCAGAAGCTGGTCCTTAAGCAAGACAGCGGATGTGTTGAGCTTATTAAATCTCATATTTCTGGTGGTCAGCATGGGAAGTCTCCCTTTTTGAAGTTGATAGTAATTACGAATATCAACTCGGCAAATCCTCAGCCAACTATCCAGACCCTCCTATGTACTTCCTTTTTGGGTAGTATAGTATGATCCCCTGCCAAAAACCCATGACCGACCCAAAAAGGAACTACATAGAACCTTTGGTGGAGGGACTTACCAGCTTAGCATACCTAGCGGCTCCGCTCAGAACGCCAGCGTGTTGGCCGAGACGCTTCCACTTTGCGACCCTTCCGTCCTGCGGGCCGTGAAGAACGCCTCTTACAGTGCGAATTAGTTGGTGCGGGGTGTGAGTTTGAGGACTTTCAAAAGATGAGCTTTGGGGGGCTGCATACAAGGGATTGTTTTTTTGTTTTCTCTTTCTTTCTTTTTTCTTTTTTTGTTTTGCCGTTGGCGTTCCCCTAAAACATCATAGGGCCGTCCAAGGGTGTAGGGGCTTCTTAAGATTCGAAATATGTTTGCCATAGCCCGCTGTGGCGTATCGTGCCAAAAATTGTGTGGCACTGAGCCCCTGGCCACTTGAGCAGTAGCACCCCAAACAAACCCCAAATGCACCCTAGGCGCTCTGGGTTTCAGGGGGCGCCTTTTGGGGAGGCTTAAACTTTGAAACCTTAAACCCTAAACCCTATACCGCCCGTTTTATGGAGCAGGAGTATGTCTCCTCTTCCTCCGGGTATCTAGTATATTGAGCAAGAAGACTGCAACCTTGCTTGGCTCAAGCTTGGTTCAATGAAGCTTCAGAGTTCAGGGCCTAGGGTTCAAGCAGCAAAAACATTCCCCCTTCAAACCCCAAGACTGCTCTGACCCCGTACCTGGGGAGTTTTGGGAGTCCCACTATGTTACTATGCTTTGAGATCTCGNNCCCCCCCCCCCCCCCCCCCATTTGCTCACAGCGAGCACAAACTATTATGCATCTATATGAAATACCCCTAACGTAGCCCCTTGTTTTACGAAAAGTCATCTAAGTTCAGGGCCTCTTTCCTAGAACACCAGAACCGCATTGCCAATCGCTGAAACTCCTGGTTGAGGAAGTCAGCGAACATGGAAAAGGAAATTGGAAACTACCATAGTAGATATGCGGTCTGCGAATATATAGGGGCTGCTGTATGAATCCATTCCTCCAACCCCCGCTATCACACCGTAAGTAAACTGAAAAGCGTCGGCTACTTTTACTGATATCGTCTGGCAGACCGCGGTTGCGCTAATTGCAGACCCCAAAAGCCCCATAAGTGAGTCATGTCATGTCCGGGGCCGCAGTGTATGTCAATACACAGGATGCAGGCTTTAGAGTTTAGGATTCAGACTGGTGTTATTGCAACTGAAAACTATACCAAGGACGACTTCGCAGAGATGAATCGCTTCGTGCTTGCCCCAGACCCTGATGTAAGATGTGTGCATGGTTTAGGCTTTAGTTTTACAGGCGTGGCTTCGTTGTCACATGGAAAGAGGCCATTTTGCTCTGGGGTACAACGTTTAAGGAATGGCATGCAGATTTGGATGCGGGAGTCTTCTGAATCCCTTGAATGATGAGGAAAGTCTACTGCTCAAGGAGTAGCGTACAGAACGGGTCCGAGGTTTGCAAACAGATCTGACGCGTTGTGAAAATTGCAGCCCCTGTTTGGATCCCGTTTATAATGTGGCCAAAAGTTCTGTAAGCGCCCCGAAGGAACCATAATTTCGACGACTCCCATGCAGGATTTAGAAGTCTGTTGGTCTGTGAGTGCTGTAAATCTCTTGCAGCAGGTCGCATAATTAGCCCCAAACCCTTGGCTCACCGACCGCATGTGACGGTGAAGGCGCTAGTCCCACAAAACAGAGTTCACAAGGCTTGAGTGTTTAGAGCTCAGAGCTCAGTTCTAATTTGCAAGCAGCACGGAAGCAAAGCCCAAATTATCGGCGCCGTAGTTCTCGGTCCCAGGAGCCGGAGCTCAAGATTGTCCGTGGCAGAAAACGACAAAATAGCAGTACGCCGCATGATTGTCATAGGATGTACTCGTGCTGATGGTAGTTTGCCCTGCATGCTTCACGCTTGAAATGTCTGGAAGATTCAGTTCAGTTGCTTACAATCCCTAACGGTCCAAGTACCTAAT
>CAJNIZ010043108.1:0-50270 GCA_905231905.1 Symbiodinium pilosum
CTCCATAACAGGGGTCAACTGAGTTCCACTTTGGATGCTTCTTTGACTAATGCCCCCCCCCCCCCGTGTACTGTACCAAAAAGACTATAGTTCAGCTTTGTCTTTGGGGCTTCGGGTGGCTTGCCTTTGCTGCTGCTGATGTGCCAAGTTCAGAATCACCATTGCCAAAAGTATTGTTGCAGCCACCAGCGGTGCTGGCAAGTTGCAAGAACCAAGGTACTGTTCTCACCCTGCGATGGAAGCCCTGAACCCAAACCCTTGCCTTTCAGGCTCAATCCTGAAGCCCGAGGCCTCTTGACATTTTGATCCACGTCCAAAATTTGCCCAGGAAATCACGGGTCAGAAGTCAAAAGCCCTGCTTAGGGTAGAACCTGAACCCTAAACCCCTAACCCAAGAGACCTGTCACCATCTATGCTCCCTAGCTACGCTGTCACAAAGGTTCATCCCTAAGCCCTAATCCCGAAATCCTAGACCTCAACCATCCTCATCCCCAAGCCTCACTCCTATTGGGGTTAGTAGAACGTTCCGTTCTCTCACCCTAAATCATACACTCTTAAATTCAATCCTTAGGGAGAGTATGATTAGTAGCTTCCATACACAATTTCTACACGAGTTCACGCGTGGCGCAATCGACCGCATGGCCCCACTTAGAGCTACCCACAAACCGTAAACCCTAAAACCCTCAACCATGAACCTCCAAGTAAGCATGCCTCACCAATGGCATCCAGCGAAGAAGGCGGGTTGGATACTTCGGGCTTCATAAAGGAGTCAAGGTACTATGGTACCCAATATTACCCCAATAATGGAGAATCAAATGGAAAAGAACATGGAAAATGAAATGGAAGCTGGGATTATATAGGGGTTATACTATACTCCCAGATGTAGGCCGGCCCCTATAACAATCACATGACTAGAATAGGGTCCTAATTTAAGGGGGCTGGGGTTGCCAAAGGCTTTGCATTATTTTGGTCGATGGGTTCGAGGTTCAGGGGCATTTCTTCCTACCTTCATATGTCTTGCAGAATTTGCCAGTGTCTCCATCTGCAGCGTATTTACGATTTCTATTTTCGCATTGTGGATCTTCGAAGAGCTAGGCACTCCCAAATGACATTCTCGCATCCGCGGACATCATCCTCGATGAAGACAACAAATACCAATATTATCCTCCTAGAATTAGGGCCCTACAGTAGTCATGTCATGAGAGTATGCCTAAATTGCCGGCTCCCAAAGTTGGTGCAAACCGAAACAGGGACTTGTACGACTAGCAACAGTAGCAGTAGCAGTTCCAGGAATTGTGATAATAACAACATCAGTTGTCGCAAAAGTATCAGCAGTAGCAGCAGAATAGTAGTAGTAGCAGCAGTAGCAGTAGGAGGAGTAGTAGTAGTAGTAGTAGTAGTAGTAGTGGTAGTGGTAGTTGTAGTAGTAGCAACAATACCAATAGTAATCGTAATGCTAGGAATACTAGACGGAACACTAGTACTCGGGTCGTAATCGTAGTTCAGCAGGAGTACCAAGAGTAACAATAGCGAACCAGGAGTCGCTATAGTCATGTACTAGTAGGAGCCATAGCAATAGCAGTGGTAACACTACCAGTGACCATGATGGTAAGAACCACTGTTATTGTTTTTGTAGGTGGCAAGCACGGGTACCTGCAGTATGAGTAGTGTTTTATTTGGGGATACTATTGTGCCCAATATAGAGTAAAATTATATCCTCCTTTTGCGGTATAATATCTTATGCAAGGAATCTTACTGGGTTTAACCACCAAAAAAAACGCTACCCATATGATCTTGGGGTGGAGGAAGCCACTTAACGGCTTGCCCTCAAGAGCAGATCCAAACCCCATACCCAACATCCAAAACTGGAGTGCTTGCTTTCATGGCCCCCCTTTAGTAGATAGAATATAGGTTACATGGGGATCTTACTATAATATACCCGAGGCCATATTCTATCTACTTAAGGGGGACTATATCTTGCCGGCATCCAGCCCTCATGACAGCCCATCCCACCAGAGCCCCACTTGTGGCTCAAGAACGGCAAAACGGCCCGTAGCTCAACGACGAGTGCAGGCTGCGTAGCAGAAGAATGACTCAATGGTGCCTAGGGAATGGGGGGAGGGGTGAAAGGGACTATCACGAGGTATTGTGATATGAATCCATTCCCGCATTCCTTATGAAGCGCCAGCTAGATTATGAACACAATAGCCACAAAATTATGGCTGTAGTTGGTGTATGTAAGGTCCCTTGGAAAGTTCATGGGCATGACTTTAAGCTGCGTGTGGTGCTTTCATCAAAGCCTACCAAACCGAAAACCTTAAATTGAAGACTTAATTCATGATTGTGTCCCTGTGGCACGCCTTGTTAAGGAGTCTACTGGAGTATCCAAACAGAACCAAGACCGCAGCAACATGGTAGATGGTAGGGATGCCAGCCCCTTCTGAAGCTCTTGGAATCCAAACGCAGGTTGAGGATTTGGCAGGAACTAAGTAAAGGCGCTTCTTGTCCATTGTCTAGGGCAGAATGAATGCGAACAAGACTGCTACAGATCCAAGCCGAAGAATGGTCCGCATAAGCCATTCCCTGTTTGCCTGCTGAGCACGCGCATTTCTGCCCCCTAAAAAGGCGATCTAATCTTCAAATCGCGGTCTTGAGATATCCATCCCAGCGAGACGCTAAATCCTAATGTATGGATACCCGGGGGCAGCTGCACGACGCCATGCAACGGGTTCAGCGAGTAGTGTAGAAGCCTGAAGACGCAACAGCACTATTCCCTTGTTATCATGATATTGGTATAATAGCTTTGAAGGTACCCAAAAATCTTATTCTCATTAATGAGGCTCCCACATGATACAGTATGCTCTAATTAGTTTGCGTTTTGTAGAGGTGAGGCTTCCTGTTTATGGGTTTAGGGTCGGCGGTGATGAGGATGGGGTTTTGCAATGTTTGTCTTACAGGCAGCCTAGCAAAGGAAGATCCTTTCTGTGGGCGCAGTGCTGCCCCCCAAACCGCAGCTTGGCAGGTAAGTGTTTAAGTATTTATTGCGTAGATTCCTGTAGTTATGTTTGGCGCAACTGCTATAATCCTTTTTTAAATGAGTCTCAAAACCGGACCCCGAATGTTTGGAGACACCCCCCCATACGTGTTCACAGCCTGTCTGGTATATGCAGCGTAAAAATCAGGATGCAAGTGGCTCTGGCATCAAAGTCTTCGCGTTACGACTTCTTTTCTCATAGCATGATTCTTCGAGTGCTACTCAAGTACCCGTACAGTAAGCTATCCTGCTAAGATTAGATGCTGCGTTTTGAGCCTTCTGGTCCCGGATCATTATAAAGCAATGGATCCGGCCCACTCAACTTGGCTGATGTCAGCTATGGGCACTTGGGCCCTAGCTGTGGCTCGCTTGCATTGATCATTGGTTCTCCTAAGCACCTCCTTAAACTTCGCCCCACAGGGTTCCCCCTACTTATCATGTAATAACCAGAATATGGGTACTAGTTAAATGAAGAACATAAGGGGAGTAGTTGTGGGGGGGGGGGGCTGGGAAGTCATGAATTCAGAGCCTTCTTCGGGGGAATCGACGCTTCCAATCAAGGCGTACAGGCCTTGCTGTGATGCGTATATGACCCGGGGCAGTGATGTGTTCCATTACTGTAGCTGCAGGATGAAGATGATCGAGATTCATGACAAACTCTTATTTGAGGGCTTTCGATCGGAATCGAACCATCAAATCTTTTGATAATACGTATTGAAGACATAAGATAAGTTTTCCAAAGCGAAGCAAGATGGAAAGTGCCTTGAAATAATCGAGATTTGAGGTTTTGATTCAGAGCGTGCTGAGAGCAGGGTTTAATTTGGCCTAGCTAAAATGAATTGTAGTCGAAACTCTTCAAGGGGGTTCTATAGGGGACTACTTTGGGGGATATTAAGGGGGCTACTGGGAGATTAGGTTTTAGCTCACAACACACCTGAAGTGTCTGCAGGAGGTTACACCAGTGCATCGCGTTCACTATGATGCCAGTTTGTGTGCTTCTCTTCATGTGGCCTTAGGCTAGTGTCCTTGCATTGCGCCAAGCCTGGCTGCAGGCATGAAGCTTCAAACTACTAAGTTCGGCAAAGGCAGCTTCCCCCAGAAAATTCTCAAGCATTGCAGGTCCTGGTGTCTAGAACCTTCAAGTAATGTTAATGAGGCCTATAGGGTCCCTGACAGTGGATATTCGCTCCATAAGACAAGTTAGCTTGGTTAATAGCCTATGCAACCCAGCAACTTTTTCCTTCTCAGCCCTAAACTTAAACCCTTAAGGCTGCGCCCCAGGATGTGATTACACTGGCAATAGGCGGCTTGCTGCTTTATTGCCACTGGTGGTGTACCCACCAGGACACCGACGTAGTAAGCATGCCAATTGCTCACTATAGTATGATATGCTGCTTTCTGGATTCCCCTTTTACACGCATATTTGGTACTGTCCATAAATAGGGGCAATCCAATAGACTCGGGTATGTTGTAATCCTTGTTATGGGGATCCCCAAAGAGGAACCTCCCCCAATTTTGGAAAACCCTAAACCCCAAACCCTATATGTACCTCTTTACAACCCCTATAACCTGCAGTGCCCAACCCTGCAGTATTTCTGCAGTGCCCATGGCAACGTATCCCTGCTATGCCCAAGACCACAGTATGTTCGCAGTGCTCAAGGGCAAAGTCTCTTGATGGCCAACCGCAACCGCAGAGCATTCTTGCAGCGTCCAGCAGCAGAGCATCTCTGTAGTGCACAACCCCACAGTATTTCTGCAGCGCCCATGGCAACGCATGCCTGCAGTGCCCAAACCCACACTATCCTTGCAGTGCTCAGTGGCAAAGTCTTCTTGTGGTGCCCAGCCCTTGCTGCAATGCCGAACCCCACAGATGCTCACTTTTGTTGATTTCGCCAATTACAACGCCCAACTGCTATGCGCGCACCAACCCGGCAGGGGGGGGGTGGGGCGGCCAAAAAAAAAAGCGCTCAGACTTGCAACAACTTTAAAAATCTCATTATCACACCACACTCTGTAATGTTCCCGCCCGCAAATCTTCACGGAAACATTACATGTCTTGTGCAATAACGGCTTTAGGGTGGGGATGCTCGAAGTCAATAATTTAGATTCCTCGGTCCAAACGGTTGGCACGTCTTCTTCAAAGTGTTGAGCGTAGGGTTTGGGGTATGGGGCCTTTGTAGAAGGCGAGGGAGCCTATGAAGAGGTTCTTTCGGGGGAGTTCGTTGTGAAGCAGGCATAGCAAAGCATGGGCCATGATCGCCAAAAGCCCGGGGTTTGTATGTTCCGCGGGGTTCAAGATCAGTTTCCCTCAAAAAGTGGACCCCAATAACCCCTTCAAAAAGTACCCGCAATTTTTGTGGAACCCCAGATTTACTTTTTTTGCCCGGGCTTTCCAGGCTGGAATGGCATTGCGTCGTAGACCCTAAGACCCACCCTCGCATGCGGTTTGGGGTTTAGGGTTTAGGGTTTAGGGATAGGGGATATACAGAATTTAGGGTTTGCAAGAATCGGCGGGGTCCCCATTTGGCGGTCCGCATAATATGGATTATAGTATACTGCGTTCTGTACTAGGTTCCCCCTTTTAACGGAAACTACAGTTTTTCCAAGGTGGCATAGAATTAGGTGGTCCCATGTTTGCTTGAGGGAGGGTACTTTGACGGTCGAGGACTTAGAATGAATATCTATAGCCCCCTCAGCCCATCAATTCCCCCAAACCGGCAAGTAAGCCTCCTGTGCAGGACCTGTGGCGAGGAATCCAGCAACTGTCCACCTATTCCTCTCTGGGAGCAGCTTTGCCTAAGTTTCATTGAGCAGCTCCAAACTCCCAAGCTGAGGGCATAGGGTTCGGGGTCAAAACATCGCAGCTTCTCAAAGTCCTTCCTATTGATCCCTCGGTGTGACAATGTCTCCACAAACATCCCGAGAGTGAGTTGCGTACTGCTGTCGTGAGAGACTCGAACAAAATGTCTGAGTTCTTTGGGAATGCCTCTATAAGGAAGGTCCTTGCACATGATATTCACGTCTTGTTTCATGTCTACCGCGAAGCAAATCTCATACGCATACACCTTTTTTTTTCCTCATGTATTTCTAGATTCCCATAGCCCCTGTCTGTGACATCTGACTTGAGCGTGTTAATTCCACCTGAGCAAGACGGCTTCAAAGTTTGGCATTCGGGCTGAAGGATGTGGGGTGTTGAGGGCTTCGTGGTACATGATTCTTAATAAAGTGTCAGGGCGCCGCCATTCGGCAACTTCCAGGAAGACGCGCCAAAGGTTACCTAATGCTATCACAGTATCATCATTACCCAGCGACATGTGAGCCATAGTCTAAACTCCTTAAAGGGGGGTTATTTTGGGGATTATATTGGGGACTATAGGGCTTATTAAGGGGGATACTAGGAGTTTAGACTATAGCTCATGTGGCTCTTGAACAGTACACGAGCGCCCGCTTTCATCCTACTTGAAGAGTCGACTTCTCTTTATGCCTTACCTCAACCCCAAAAGTATGTAAAATAATTGCCTTTAGGGCCATTATTATGGGTTTAGGGCTATTCTTTTACACATTTTGGGGGTTTAGGTACACCATATCTGGAGGCTACGGGATGGACATGGGAGTTTCTAACACTGCTTTGGGGATGCTCCACCGGAGCTTCAGGTGTAGGGCTCATAGGGGGGGGCGACCCCCAGCTTAGGAACTACGCTCTTTTCCTGCCGCGTCAAGCTTCAGAGTGCTAGCCCTTACGGGCTGTGGATATATATATATACACATCTATCTATTAAACCCTAAAACCCAAATGCCTTAAACCTAAACTGTATACATATGTACATGGCTTCTACAGAAAGCATTATAATCAGGGTCAGTTTTGGGAAGCCGCACCTTAAACCTAAGCTGGGTTGCTGTTGCGGAAGTTACGCTGAGCTACTGTTATAAAGAAAACTGGTTTGTTATGTACCCATTTCTTAGATATGGTTTAGGTTCCTTAACAGCTAGCCAGCAACCCTGAGCAAAATGTCCAGGGAACGTCTTCCATACTCGGTAGACCAGCTTTGTCGTCTTAGATGTCCGGCTTCAAGCTACCGTAGCTCCTCAGACAGGCTAAGTCCACAGCTGTTGAAGTCCGTCAACCTGATGCCCCAAAAGACCACCTAAACCCCAACAGTATGTGAAATAATGGCCCTAAACCCATAATAATAGTCCTAAAGGCCAGTATTTTACATACTTTTGGGGGTTCAGGCAAGCATGAAACTTTGATGAAACTTTGATTACGAGCTTCGAGCCGATCTCAGGTGAAGTCTCGGTAAGTTGCTCCCAAATAAAATGCGTCATATGAGCCATAGTCTAAACTCCTTAAAAGGGGGTTATATAGGGGGTTATATATGGGACTACTATAGGGGTTATTAAGGGGGATACTAGGAGTTTAGACAATGGCTCATATAGCCCTCGGGAGGGATCCCTAGAATCCCTTTCTATCCCTAGGTGAGCAACGGGCCCTCATTTGCGAGAAAGCCACGTGTGGTCATGTCACAAACCAAGGAAGCTTCCACGTGGGTAATTACCAAGTGAACCCCAAGGGTTCAGAGGCTTAGGGTCCTTGACATGGAACACTGGGGTTCTTCCCTAAACCCTAAATCCTAAATAGTAGCTTCCATTTTCTTTTCCATTATCCCTATAACATCCCTATATAACCCCAATATAGCCCTTTATAACCCTTTGACACGGAAGGCTGGCTGGGCCGTAAACCCAAAGAACCTAGCTCTAAACGCTGGAAGGAGGGGGCATCCAAAAAAGTGGCCGAGCAAACTATGCAGGCCAGGGTGGACGAGGTGCATGGGTGATGTGTCTTGCTTCAGGGCCAAAACCCCAAACCCTAAACCCTAATGGATCAAGGGGTTTTCTTCCTCGGCTAAACCACATCAGGTCCTCGCCAACTCTCAATCTAACACTGCGGCAGGTAAGTGCCGGTGGTCCTACTGGGCTTGAAGTTGTGTGAGATCCTTTAACTGAAGCCCTGCAGGAGTCCATATACAATCCTTTGAACTGGTCCGCTCAACCCGTTCCCTCATTCAATGACAAGCATGAGGACGTAAAACGTGAGCCATAAACCCTTAACCCGAAATCCTTACTCCTAGACCCCGCTTTTTCAAGTGTTGTTTGGTTTGGCCTAAACCCTAAACCCTAAACCGCGTGGGCTGTGGTTTGGGGTACAGGGTGCAGGGCTTAGAAGGTGCAGAGCTCAAATCAATGGTTCCTGGGTTCTATCCCTCAGGTCCTACCCCTAAAGGTCCCTTAAAAGGGATCCCAAACACCTAGCGGTAGAACCCTAGGGGTACAAGATCAAAGTTTGGGGCATACTGTGAAGTTCTGGTTGCAATGCAGGCCCCGAAGCCATAATCCTGCGACCCTCGACCCAAAACCTTCATCTGCTACCCAAAGCCCTAGGAAACCCAAAGCCCCAAAACCCAATTGTGACCTCAAACCCTAAAGCCCTAAACTAAACCCTAAGCCCCAAACCCCCAAACCCCCAAACCTCCAAATTGTGATCCTAAAGCAGGAGATCGGGAGGATGAGGGTGAGCACCTTCAACCTTTCTTGCAGAGCGGCATGGAAGCAAGAGCACAAGGTTTGGTCTTCGAAAGGTTTGGGGTATATGCAGCATGTTCAGGATTGAGGATTCAGGGTTTAGGAGGGTTTGAGTTGCTTGCTGTCAGTTAGAAGAGGGCCATAGGGGTACGTACTGGCGTGATATAGGGCTAGTCATAGGGATTCGTGCTCCGAGTCCAACTTCAGCTCCATTGGGTTTAGGGTTGAGGGTTTAGGGTTTAGGGTTGAGGGTTTAAGGTTTAGGGTTTACATCTTCATCAGGGTTTGGAATCTCACTCGATGATGCAGCAGACACAAGAGTCGGTTCTCCTTTGACCCTGAAATCCCAACCCCTTAACCCTCAAGCCTTAAACGCTTCTAACTGAAATTCTGCAACCACCAGAGCAATCTTGTTGAATTTCATCTCAGATTCATCTGTGTCTATTTTGGTGTAAATGTTACACCCATGATGCATTCAGAGTGCCTGTATAGGTACTTCTCAAAGAGTTTTCCCATTTTAACCGGCTCCAGAAGTAGCAGGATCCTTGCTGTAGGGGCTCACCCAGGATTCCCCGCCTAGGGTTTTGGTGTTACATGGAGTTCAAACTGACGGGGTAGGATTTGGGGTTTAGGGCTTAGCAGATCCTAAGCCTTTAGCCTCAGCCATAATCCTAAATTCTAAGCCCTAATACAGAGTTTCAGGCCTTAAGCCATACCCTCAGGTAATGGTCCACATCGGCATTATCGCTGTGCTTGTGGCCCTGGTTGAGGCTCCCGGTTCAGGGTCTAGGGTTTAGGGTTATCGCAATGGTCACCCTGCAGGGCTTTCCCATCAGAATTAGCAGCCCGGTAGGTATACTTTACATTCTTCGGCTTCTTTGTTTAGGGTCTAGGACTAAGGGTTTACTTGGAGGGTCAGGAGGGACTTAGAAAGTATGTTAATACTGGTATCTCTAGGGTTACTATATGGGCTATATAGAGATTGTGACCTACTTACTAAGTGCCCGCATTACGGTTACGACGGGAAAATTCAGGTGTATACGGTTTTTGTGATGTAGGGAGCTCGGCATCTGGGTTTTGGGGTAGTGGCTCCCGCTTTATGTATCAGGTGAGGGTTGAAACTGACGTAAACCCTTAACCCCAAACCCTTTGCCCTAAACTCCCAAGCCTGAACTGTAAGTTAGCGCTTTGAGAGGAGGAGGTGAAGTTTCTCAGGGGCTCCTACGTAGTTCCTTTTTGGGCTTGCTATTTTTTGGTAAGGGATTGTAGTACAGTGCCCAACAAGGAACTACATAGGAGGGTCTGGGTTAGCGCTGTTGAGGGACCTTTTAGGGGTTGGGGTTTCAGGGTAAAGGGCTCAGAGTCATGGTTTTTGCGCTCTTGGGATATAGGGTGGCTTACGAGACAGAAAAAGAGCATTATATTCAAATTAAATTTATGAGATTTAGAGGCGGATGCCAAGGGGCGTGACACATGTTCATTCTGCAGCTTCTACGTAAATTACTGACAAGACGGTACGGGATTCGGACTGGCAACCCTCAGCCTGCAAAGCCACAACCTGGGAATTCCTCCCAATGATCCTTGAACCCTAAACCCTAAACCCTTGAACCCTAAACCCTAAACCCTATGCAGGTTCCAAGGTCTCTTTAATTGTGGCTTCCTCTCGAGTTTTGAAGGAGAGTTGTAGGGATCCATCTTCTGGCAATAAACTATGTTAGGTTCGGAACGGCTAAGTCCCACCAACCAGATCAATGCAAGGGCCTGCAGAAAGACCCTTGATCCCTGTACATTCGCTGCTTGTTTCTTGCATCTTGCTCATACTTCTGATAAGCGAATGTTGGGTAATTTGGGGGGTAAGATAGTAACATAAGGGGGAATATAGGGATATATTGGGATAATGGAAAAGGACATGGAAACTACTATATTTTATAGGGATTATATAACAGCCAGAAGAGGAGCAACTACCATCCTCAGTCATCCCCCTTATGAAGCCTGCTTGCTAAGCCCCGCTGACACTCTAAGTGCACATGCCCCCAAATCGGTGGTCCTAACCCTAAACACGATAAACCTGGTTGTACACTTGAGAATGTTATACCTAATACCATATTTCTATAATATTAGAAAACTATAAAACTACAACACTTTAATACTACATATATGACAACCCGGTATGCTACTAATGTTTTCTGGACATCCGATGCTCTAGGCCTCCCTGGATGATGTATCCAAAACCTCAAAAGGGGGAGTCCTGTTCAAGTGGTCATAGCGGTAGAAGGTTTTGAAGAATTGTGTTCAGGGATCAGGGTTTAGGGTTTCTCAAAAGTTTAGACGTTGTTTTGCCATAGGTATCACTATGCCCGCCTTTCTATTCAAAGCTGCTGTCTGCTGTGCTATTTCACATGGTGGTGGTTTACCATTGATACTGGCATGGTTGTGAGTCAGATCATTGTAACCGTTTTGTGTGCTCGCACCTAGACTGTGGTATGGCTGCTTGAAGGCTGGCAGCTCAAGAGTTCTTCTGGTTGCGACGGCTAATAAATTTATCTCCAGAACCAAGGTATTGTGTGCGCTTTGCGCCAACTAGACAGTGTTGGCAGTAAATTGTTTTTCATGGTTGTCCCTAGGCTCCAGTTACCTGAAGAATGGGTTCTGGGTTCCATGCGCCCTGTAGTTACATAGCCCAGTAGCCTAACTATTTTGATAACTGGGAGCCCTCGGGTGCGGCACGATGGCTCCTACCACTACTGATTTCCCGCAGCTTCATCCATTCTGGCGGTCAACGCTGTGTAAGAATCGCCATTTACGAGCCGGAGGATAGAAGCCCTAAGAGTCCAACTACCTAATAACGAGGTAGTTGTGATTTTGGCATTTGTAACTGTGGTACAGGTTTGGGGGTAGTATACAGCTACTTGGACCCTTTGGGAATAGCCTACCCCCTAAACCGTGAACCCCAGACTCTCAACCCCAAACATTAAACCGCAAACCCCAAACCTCAAGCAAACATGGAACGCCCTGGTAACCCTCCAGGCTTACCGAAAGCCTAGCCTGCGATCTGTACTGTGGCTGGTTTGGATGCTTCTGGGCCAGCACTTAATTGTGCAGGGTTAGGAGCCTTAGCGTTTTAGAGTTCTGGTTTAGGGATTCAGGGAATTCGGATTTAGGGGTTGAGGTTGAGGATTTCGGGACCCAAAGGGAGTACAACGAAATAGGGGCGCCCTCATGTACCTCAAAGTGTTGTAATCCTTCCTACTTCATTCATACAGGGGCCATCCAGAGAGGATCCACCTGGACCCTAAACCCTAAACCTTGTGGAGGCACGCAGGGAGACCTCCACTATCCACACTAGTCTTTATGGGCAGGGTTTGGGTTTTGGAATTAGGGCTTGGGAGCTACGGTTGGCTCTCAGGGCCCTGGGGCCCCGAAATTCGCTCGCAGAGGAGCCCCCTGCGGGTAAAGTAAGGTCGCAGTGAGGACAGGACTGTCTGGGTCGGCCTATGGAGGGCGAGGGACATAAGCGCGCCCACCATGAGAGGTGAGCTGCGTCAGCATAAGTGTACGGTATATGAGGGAGTTTAGATGGCGCAAGATTGCTTTCACCAACCCCCAGCCGCAAGAGTTATCTGTAGTTATCTCTAGACGGCGGAAAATGAAAAGCTAATGGGCTTTGCTGTTCGCTCACTTGCGCATTTACGTCTCACAACGTGACGTCTCATCGTCTTGAACCCCAAGCGGCTAAGCCAAATCCGAAGCCAGAGAGCCTAAAAAACAATTCCCTACCTTTAAAACCGAAGCCCCCAAACCCACAAATCCCCAAACCCCCAGCCCAAACACTTAAATCTCGACATCCCTGAACTCCATATCCTTGGCTCCTTCACCCTAAAGTCCCCAAACCCCAAACTCCTAAGTCCCTGAACCTCGTCCTCAATTCTACTCCCAAAGGGGGGCGGGCGATGTTTTGCTTCATACGAAACACCTCGTAGGCTACACTCACCCAAACTACTTGGAGAGTCAGTTGTCAAGTATGCTGCTCAGCCCTATCGGCTATATAGTAGTATGCCCAACATCGATCTACTTGCCAAACCCCCTTGACCCTTTAACCCTAAACACCCCAAGCAGTATGGAACCCCTGGGACGGTGGCCTGATTCGGCTCAGGGTTCAGAGTTTCTGTAGAGCTTTTGCGGAAATCAGAAATATGTATGTATGCATGTATGTATGTCTGTATGTCTGTATGCATGTATGCAAGTATGCAAGTATGCATGTACGCATGTTTGCATGTTTGCACGTCTGCATGTATGTATGTATGCATGCATGCACTTATGTACGTATGTACGTATGTATGTATGCATGCACGCATGCATGCACGCATGTATGTATGTATGTATGTATGTATGTATGCATGTATGTATGTAGGTATGCAGGTATTCATGTATGCATGCATGTATGCATGTATGCATGCATGTATGTATGTAGGTATGCAGGTATTCATGTATGTGTGTATGCATGCATGCATGTATGTATGTAGGTATGCAGGTATTCATGTATGTGTGTATGTATGCATGTATTTATGTATGTATGTATGTATGTATGCAGGTATTCATGTATGTGTGTATGTATGCATGTATTTATGTATGTATGTATGTATGCATGCATGCATGCACGTATGTATGCATGCATGCATGCATGCATGTAGGTATGCAGGTATTCATGTATGGATAGATGGATGGATGGATGCATGCATGCATGCATGCACGCATGCATGTATGTACATATGAATGTATGTATATATGTTTGGAGAAGCAAGGGGACCCCAAGATAGCATCAATATATATTAGGATCCTTATTATAGAGACCACACAAAGGCACCCCTAATCTTGGGACACCTGCATATGTATACATTTTTATTTACACAGGCAGAGCATGTATAGGGGTTTTCTTGGTTACATGCCGTCAAAATGCTGAGCTACGATGGAATCGCCAGAAAAAGAGGCTCATCAGATACTACCTCAGAGGCAGGCTTTGTGAGGTACCATGTTAGTCTGGGGGAGGGTACCCTAAACCCTACAGAGCATGAACATGTCAGGGCGGCATGGGATCCTTCAGGACTCCAGCGAATGGAGATTTGTTGAAATCGTATCTGTTGTTGTTTGAACTGCCCTAAGATGAGGCATCTGAAGGGAGACCTTGCTGCTTAGAAGTGGCTATATCTCGAGGACACCTACTAAAACCCTGTGGTGCAAAAATCGCATAAGACTGACAGGCATAGGGTACAGGAAGCAGACCTCAACATGATGTTGGTAAGTACTTGGCCCCCTACATTTGAGCCGTAGACGTATGCAGCTCCCTAACTTCACCCAGGAAGGGGCTTACAGGACTTTCTGCCGTTTAGAGACTGTTTCGGATGCAAACGCCAAACATCCAACCCGGTAACCCAAACCTGCAGTAATACGAGCCCGCCTTCTATGTAAGTTTCAATATCCTTTTCTTGTGATTCTCCTTGGGGTGGTATCCTTATGCATATATATATATACACCCGTCTCTTCTAATACTTATTCCTATATATGCCTGTGTATACCGAGGTATCCCTATATAACCCAAGCTTTGATTAAAGTAGTTGCCCAGGTTTCTGCCTTACTACGCTGACCTGGCCAGCGTACTCGAGCATGTCGCTTGCCAGTTCCTGGCTTACCCTAAGGCTCTAAGGAGTCATATCTAGAGGCTTTTGGGCCCAAAGACCATGCTATAAAAGGCTTTTGGGCTATTTTGAGCCTTAGGGGCAGGAATCTAAGATATTGCAAGGACTAAAGGCAAACCTTGGGTCGTTCCCCCTCCCAGAAACTGTCCTTACCCCAAACTCCAAAATCCAAGGTCAAAACATACACCTCGCACAACTTCATAGGGTTATGAGCTTACATGGAGGTTTCCCAAAGTTAGGGGTACTCTTTTTGAGGGCCCCTATAATAAGGATTAGAGTATTTTGGTGTCTATATCGGGGTCCCCTTCTTTTGGGAATCTACCACATATGGTTTCTTTGGTGTTGGAAAGATGCGTGATTGAGTGCTCTGCAAGGTGAGGATTCCTTGTTTTCCTCTATACAAGTGCGCGGTGCGGCTCTCTTTGACCCGAATTTACTTGTGGCTAGCAGGGCTAAGGATACTTCTGGGGGATTAGGTGTAGGGATACTGTTGCAGGGACCCGTGCCCTCATTCCCCGCGCCGTGCCAGCAAGCAAAAGGATTTTCAGATTTTGGTCATTGTTGAACAAGACTGTTGTTTTCTGTTTTTCTGAAGCCCAATACGAACTGCAGAATTATCATCTTTCATTGGACCCCAAGGAGGAACCAGTAAATTACTGTTTGTGTGCTAGATGCTTACGGAACTTTAAACCAATCCTGACCCCTAAGTCCTCAGCCCCCACAAATGTGTTTAGGGTTTAGACTTTTAGGAGTAATTCCTTGCCTCTTGGGTCTGGATTTCAGGGATTTGGGGTTGCCATGGTGAAGCCGAATGATTAGCCGGAATGTATGAATTTGTCGAGAAGGGAGGCCCATAGGACTTCTCTAGAAGCATTACAGGGGACATTTGAAGAAACTCCCATAGAATCCCCTGTAAACCTTCTAGTACCCAAAGTATAGCAAACCTCACAACCCTGTTCTACTTGAGCAGACCCTACATTGGGGTTGGTGCCAAACGGCCCCTCCCTGGAGGGAGTTCAAGGCAATCTCCCCAACACTTTTACGGAAGTCCAGAAGAGGCTCTAGAAGGGCTATTGTCCGTTGAAGAAGGGCCGCTGTTAAAACAGGCTCTAGAAAGACTACCGCTCGTCAAGGACGGGGCTCTACACTAAACCCGTAAACACTTAAACCCTACACCCTCTGCTGGGTTTATGTCAGTCTGGGTCGAGTTGGGCCATCAGGACCCAGGTGGGCTTCGCTTCTCGTATGTGGGAACTTCTGAAGATAGGTTTGAAACCCTAAGCCCCAAACCCATTAAGGTCCATCGGGATTTCGGGGATAATGAGGGACGTTACTAAATGAAGGATTACCTCTTTAACCCCGAAGCCCCTAAACCCTGAACCCTAGAGCGCTGTAGCGCTTTGGGTCTGCATGGTCAGCTTTAAAAGCTGCACTCCTGGACTTTCAAGGGCAGAGCAGCGAAAGCAAAGTGTGGGATTCCCGCAACAGCTGTGGTCTATTTTCGTGGCCTCTCAGAATGGAAGCCTGATGTTCAGGGCAGTTTGCTTGAAGTTCCATGAATTCCGTATGAAGCTTTAGGAACTTGCAACTTGCCAGACCTTCCCTCAAAGCGGATATCGCCCAAACTTTCAAAACACGAGCACAACCCCTCACTGCGTAAGCCGAAGAAAATCATCCCACCAACCACCTAAAGCCTTACATGGGGGGTTTCCCAAAATTAGGGGTACTGTTTTTGGGGGTCCTTATAATAAGGACTATAGTATTTGGGGGTCTATATTGGGGTCTCCTATCTTGGGAAACTACCACATCCCTCATCACAACTCCGAATCCTACTCAGCCCTCTAGATACTATGAATCCGAAACATGGATTCCTCGACCATTCTCCCATAACCCCTGAACCCACTTCAACTCAGCCGTACGGGATTTTTCTTAAATAGGTTTGCGTATAGTACATCCTGCGCTAAATTGTTAATGCTTATTGCCCCTCATAGCTACGTCATCGCCAAAAAGCCATCGAAGAATGCCCTCCAAACTGCAACTGAACCCTAGAACCCCACTCCCCGAAAACCCTAAGATGCCAAACCTTAAACCCTAAAGTACCTGAGGGTGAAGGGAGTGAGCTGTGCCGCCGAGGTGCGGATGACGCCGGACCGTGTGCCCACGCCGCACTTCACTACCCCAACATATTTGCGGGTTTAGGGTTTATAGGGTTTAGGGTTCAAGGTTTAGGGTTTAGGGTCTCGGTTCCTTTTAAAGTGGATATGGCAGACATCAAGGAGTATAGGCACCTGAATATCCCATGCATGTAGAATAACAGCATGTTTGACATTCTAGAGGTTCGGGGGCATGGTTTTACTTACTTTTGATGTTCAGCTAGGGCCTCAAGTGGGTTTTGGGAGTCTATCTAGGTTAGGAGGATCCCCCACCCTGTAATAGTGGTATAATTGGACTAAAAGAGGACCCCAACATAATCCAGATTATCCCTTAAAGTCACCATTACTGGGTGGGACATCCACCTAACCCTAAACCCTAAGCAATGGTCCTGTACAGGCAACTCTGGGAGATCATCTGACCCTCTCCAAGCTGTACGGGTTAACGGCCTAAACCCTAAACCTTGGGTACTGCCCCCACCCAGTAACAGTTGGATAATGATTATAATATGGTTATATATAGCACTTAAAAGGACCCCTAATATAGACTGTTACTGGGTGGGGGCAGTACCCAACCTAAACCCTACACCCCTAAACCGTTACGGGCCTAGGTTGGCACTCCAGAAGCTGCCGTGACCAGCATGAAACTTAATGCATCACCCGCAGCCTTAGCGTGTTTGGCTGGGAGTTTTCATTAGGGTCCTTTAAGGGCACCCTAAGCAGAAAAGACTGTCCACAAAATCAAGTAGGGGTCCCTCTCAAGAATTTTACGATGATTCTCTGAAGAAATTCTCTTTCTGCTCTACACATTACTAGGCACATGAGGTTTGGGTTCATTTCAAGACAATCTACGGTCGAGGAATCGTTCCACCTTTGGACGTTTGGTTCTCACAGGACGGACATCCTTTTGTTGGCATGTTGTCAGGGATTTTTTTGCCTCAGACACTTTGATGTCCAGAAACACATTTTAGCCTCCTCAACCGTGAAGCCCCAAACCTTACAAGTAAAAAATGCTAGTTGCCTGCAGTACCCCTGGCTCGAGCTGGTATGCCACACCGCGCAAGATGTTCAACAGCATCGTTCATCCCCCGCACTAAGCACTGGATAGCTGTTAAGGAACTTAAACTAAGTTACTTTAACGGGTATATACATATCATTTACAATGGCTCCCCTAATTAGATGCCTGAAGTTCAAGTTCCTTGGAACAATGAATGCAAGTCCTAAGTGGGAATTAAAGAGCCCCTGAAGTCCGTGGCTGACTTCGGGTGCCTAGGGCAGACCTAAACTATCCAAACTAGGTTCTAAACCCTAACTCCAAGCCCTAGATGCTAGGCTCTTAACCTGAAAGCCCAAACCCTCAACTTCGAGTGCGTGAGTTCAGGTTCGAGGCATTTGCATCGGTATCTACCTCTGTGCCTGGCAAGGGATGTTGGACATACAGAAATTCTTTCCGGGCTGAGGGCTTAAGGTTTGGCATTTTAGCTTTTTAAGGTGCTATACTGAGGCTCTCTGCTGGCACGAACAGGGAGGTATGAGCTCTAAACCTTGAACCCCAAGCTACGAACTCCCGCAGACCCTAAAGCTACATTCTCAGCCCTAAAGCCTAAACCCTGAAGTCTATACTCGCAACCCCAAACCCTAAACCCCAACACCGTCTTTGTGGTTGTCTTCAGGAACTCGAGTTCATGGTTTCGAGCTAGGGTTAAGGGGATTGGGCTGATTGAGGTTCGGGGTTCAGGGTTTAGGGTTCAGAGTTTAGGGGTCAGGCTTTGGGGTTCAGGGTTTAGGGTTCAGAGTTTAGCGTTCGCGGTTTAGGGCTTAGGGTCTGGGGTAGTGGGCTGAGAGGTAGCAAGTGTTGCTCCGGTAGAGGGATACTTGGCTGCTGCGCGGTGGGGGCACGTCACCGTTAGGCCAGGTGAAGCGACAGTATTCACAACCCCGCTTCTAACTGACGATCAGCTTCCAATTAGGGCCAGATGTGTTCAACCTAGGACAAAACGGCGCGCGGGGGTTGTACATAGGAACACTGCAATGCCTGGATTCTATAGCTCTCTGAATCGAAGAAGAGGATTACAACTGAGGGAGTTGCTCAACATGCATGCCCCTTGAAAACCCATCATGAACACGATCCTCACCACTAGGGCCTGGTACACCCTGACCTACGGGCGAGACATGCGCACCTTAAGTCTCATCCATTTAGGGTTTGCCGTCCAGGGTTTATAGGCTCCAAGGCCCATAGATCCCGAACACCCGAAGGCTTTGATCCTGAACCTAATTAGGCGCTGGCCTCGCCGTAGACCTCAGCATTGCTCCCCAGCGCCTACTACCTGACCTCCGCCCCGCCCCTACTGTGAAGTGGCAAATAACAATGAAAAGTTACTGGTGCTTGGGCGCCTGGATTCCTGTAATTTTCCTATACCCCGCCTATGTAAGTAAATATATATATATATACACATATAGCAATATCCTCTAGATAGTACCCAGATTCACTTCCCCGCTCCTCTAAGCCCTGAATGTTTTGGTAGTCTCGATGTCCTTTTCCAATCCTTCTTAGCCCGAAAGCCTAAACCCAAGCCAAACCTAAGAAGAGTCAGGGCCGAAGCTCAGGTGCTTTCGGCGGCACTGTCTCACTTGCGTGGACAACGAACTCTGGCTCCCTACGGCTTAGGGCGAAGGGTTTTAGGGTGAAGGGCTTTGGGATTTTGGGTTTGGGTTTAGGGTTAAGGGTTTGGAACTGCGGTTTTCGGGTTTGAGGTTTAGTGATCTTGCATGAGGGTTCTCAGTTCTCACAATAGTGGGCTCGCTTCGGCTTGAGGGCTTCGTATTTTGATTCCATGCCATCTCCAAGGCGTCGGGATTTTTGAAATGTGACTATCCACTTGTCATCCAGATCAGCCCCTATAAGCCAGATTTTAGATCTTCCGCTGACGCCCTTCTTGGCATTCTGGGTCCTCGTTTCCTCCTCGGGCTAATTACCCTAAATCCTAAGCCCTAATCCCTAGACCTTAGTCCCTATACCCTAAACCAAATCCCAAAACCTAGAGCCTAATCCCTAGAAACTGAGCCCTGATCGATGTGGGGCTTGGTGGAGCAGTTCCCGTTTTACCTTACACCTGACACCCTAAACCCTGTGCGAACCACTACTATCATGATTACTATTGTTTTTGCTGTTATGGTCACTATTATGATTCCTACGATTATTATTACGATTATCATCATTATCATTATTATTCCGGTAGTAGTATTGCTATTATCCTTTTGTTTCAGGAAAGAGGAGTATGTGGGGCGAGCTGGCGTGTCTGTAGCAGCGCAGCTAGTCCTCGGTATCACGTTCCCGGACAAGGCCGGAAGGGAAAAGGAACCTCAGGATTTTGTCTCAGAGTTCCACAGGTACTGGTAAGTGGAATTTTAGTCTAAAACGTGGACAGGCAGAGCCCTTGCCTTCCAGAATAAAACCCCTTTGACCGCTGGAGACCTCAAGAGTTCGAAGCCTTGACGGGGACTGTACAATAACTAATGGAGAATCAAATGGGATATAATGGGGGTATATAAGGATTAAATTAGGGACATGGTGTTTGGGGTTTTAGAGGTATTTCCACCCGAAATGGAGAGTCAAATGGAACAGAGAATATAAAGTTACGTTCAAGCTGGGTAATGGGGGAATGAAGGCGTTGAAAGTTTAGGGATATTTTATACCTTGAATGGAGAATCAAATGGAGAAGAAGATGGAACATGAACTGGACATCCTAGGTCCGTGTAAGGGGGTATGTAGGGGTCATATAGAGAGTAGGGGCAGTAGCATAGTAGATCGCTCTCTCCCTAGTGCCCGCAGATTCCGAGTTATTTTCCATCTGATTTTCCACTTGACTTCCGCTTGATTCTCCATCATTAGGGGGACATGCAGCAATTATCTATAGACTTCGAGCCCTACTTAGCCCCAGTTTCCATGTCACCTTTCACTTGAGTGTCCATTGGATTTCCGCGTATCAAGGGCAACATCCCCTAAACCTCTGTAATCCCTACATACCCCTTTGAACAAATCTTGCTTTTCCACTTAATTTACCATCTTCCTGTCCATTCGATTCTCCGTCATCGGGGGAAGCATCCCTACAACCTGACATGGGACCCTCAACCCCATATGAGCTGTGGTCTAAACTCCTTAAGGGGGGTGATATAGGGGAGTATGATAGGGCGCATTGAGGGGGAAACTAGGAGTTTAGGCTTAAGCTCATATACACTAAGCCCTACACCCTCTCCATTGAGGTTATTATGGGGGATACTAGGAGTTTAGACTATAGCTCATATACACTAAACCCTAAGCCCTCTTCATTGGGCTTACTATGGGGGATACTAAGAGTTCAGATTATAGCTCATAGGTTTGTTTAAATTAGGGCTACTTCTTGGGAGATGCCGATAGTTATAGCATGTTGGGTCTATTGGGGGCCCCCTATTTCTGGGACTAAACCCTAAACCCTCTCCATTGCCTATCAACTCCGTCATCGCCAGGTGATAGCGGCTCCCTTTGCATTTCTTTTCCTTGCGGCTTACGTTTGGACGGCAATTGAAGTTTCTTGGGTTAAGGGGCCAGGGTTTAAGGTTTGAGGTTTCGAGTCTTATAGTAGTCCCTGTATGACCCATTATAGTAGTTTCCGTTTTCTTTTCCCTTTCCCCAGTGGGGTTCAGGGCTTAGGGCGTTTAGTCCGAGCTGACGACTCCCCAAAGAGTTCGGCTGTGTGGGGGTGTCGGGTTCAGTGATTTCGGACCCTAGGCCCTAAACCCGCAGCCCGAAGCCTGAAACCTCTAAGAGGTTATTGATCAGGGTTTGGGAGTCTAGCTGTTCGTAGTTTAGGCTTGGGCCTATGGAGGGATTGTTTGGGGCACCTCTCCGGCCTGTACCCGTAGGATGAGATGCTTCAAACATGCAGGGCTCGTGCAAGTATGGGTAGGCGTACGTGCAGTCTAGAGACGTTGGCAATCTCCATGGTAATTAGTCAAACCATTCACCCCCCAATCCTACACCGCAAAGGCTGGGTAGTCTTACGCTGAAAGGATGTGCTTCAATACCTCACAGCGCGAAGATGTGACACAAGGATGATCTCGTGTAGTAGGACCCTCGACCCCGGGCTCCTTTCCAGAAGCCCATAAAACTAGTGGGAGTTTCTGTATTGCCTGCGCGGTGATCGATCAACCTGTAACGTTCTCGGGCGACAGCCCATAGAGCATCCCTAGATGTCGGACAATTAAGTAAATCCCTGTTAAGAAGCCTTATGGGGTCCCAAACTATCTATCTGTACTCACGCGTGTACGTAGTTGGCCATACACGTGTATATATATATATATTATATACATACACACACTCATTTGTTTATGCATTTGCATTGTGATATACCAGTCCACAGTGATGTAAAACATCAAGAAAAGTATGTATATATATACATATGTACACATGTGCTACAACTGTGCAAAGAAACTTTAGAATCCTGAGTAATTGAGAAGGTTTCAGTCATAATCCTTATGTAAATACAGCATAACGGTAACCCAACACCTAGGCGTTTAAGCCTCTGGAAGAAATTCCCGCTAATCCCCTAAATACATGCAGCGTCCACATTTTCATTTTCTGCGTTCTCGTCCATTCGGTTCTCCACCATCCTGATTATTTGAGGCCTGCGCCGTATCTCGTTTTTAAAGTTCTGACTTGGTGGCACGATGGTAGCAAAGTTGCAGCGTCCTAAGATGTTTTCATAATTCACATCCGAAGTAGAGTCCTTCTTTGGGGTTTGGGGTCACCAAAGTCCTCTCATCTTACATATTTAAGTATCTCATTCTTGAAGCTCTGAGGTTTGTGGAGTGGAGACCATCAACGCTTGGTTTCTGTTTCAGCAGGGCTTCCAGCTGGTCTTGTGTCTTAGCTGTTCTGGGGTCCGTGTCCTGGGCTGGGGCTGTAGAGTTTGGGATGTTGGGTTTGAGGCTGAAGGTGAGGGTCTCCATGTGGGGTTTGAGGAGTTTGAGGAGATTGGGATCAAGGAGCTCATTTGTTGGTGGTTTGGGCTTAAGGACTAAGGGTTCAGGGGATACCCTAAACCCTAAATCCTAAACCCTAAACCCTAAATCCTAAACCCTAAACCCTAAATCCTAAACCCTAAACCCTAAATCCTAAACCCTAAATCCTAAACCATAAAGCCTGCAAACCTGATTCTTTTGCAAACCTGGACTTGGATAGGAGCAAAGATCCGGGGATGGCGTTTGGGATGCTTGATATTTCAATTCCCTTATTAGGGTTTAGGGTTTTAGGGTTCAGGGTTTAGGGTTTAGGGTATATACCTACTATCTTTTAATGGGCTCTAAAGGCCAACCAGAATTTGGGGATGGCTTAGGCTTAGGCTGAGCATTGAGTGATTGAGCTTCAGAAGTGTAGGCTCTGACGCCCGAAGCCTTGAATCCTGAGCCCTAAATCCTACACCCTACATCCTAAGCCCCAAAACCCTTAACCCAAAGTTCTAAACACTGAACAAGGGAATATATGATTTCGGTTCAGCAGCCCGTCAAAAACTTGAAAGACCTACTATAGGAAAACATGTGAAGGTGTAGGACATGCCTGCCACAAGTTCCCCTTTAAAATTCAGGCCCCAGGTCAGGTGACTCAATGGCAACCGTAAAAGCACCAAAACAATGGAGAAGAAGCGCAGCGTCATACAACATCGAAATTCAGTGGGCACCCCTTGTATGCCACGCAAGCACTATAAGTCTGATTGTTCATAGCCGCCACCCAAGCGAGGACCCCAGCATTTTTACCACGCCTATAATGCTTACAAGCAGTAGAGGGATGCACGTGCTATAATTTCTCTGAGCATACTGAGCCCTTAGCAGCTTGAGTCGCGACCCCCGCCCCTATTATCCTCAAAAACTACCAGCGCTTCTCCCTTATTTTCGTACACAACCTGGCATCAGATTTGAAAAAGGAACAACTGTTCCAATTAGCAGGCCCTGCAGTTCTTTTCACAATACTCACAGATCCTTCGTTAAAGCTTGTGCAATTATCACCACGGAGACTTCTCACGTCAGGAACATTTTAGTTCCGGCCGTGTTGGAGAAGATCAACCGTGATCGTATTGAAGCCTCTGTTCAGTCGAAGGACGAGGGTTCCTGCAAGGGGCCATGGTAGGAGTGCCTTCAATTAGTCTTGGTTTTGAGAAAGAGTTTCCTCATCTCACTTCTAGGGGAGTGATGATCAAGTGGAATGTCGGTGGTTGCGAGGTGTTTAGGGCATTTTTTTGTGAGAGAGACGGGACCGGGACCATATGCGCCCCACAAGAACAGTACGAGTTTTATGATGAGCCTCATCGCCTCGAAGCCAAACTGATTTAGGCTTCTGCAGGAAAATCCTAAACATTGAGCCCTAAACTGACCGCCTTTGGCCCCAATCCCCATACATAGCGGAACAGGACGCCGACGCCTTGATATCTGGCTTTCGACAGATGTTGCCCCACAGCCTGTTTGGGCATTTGGGTGGAGGGTGCGCGTGAAGATTCATGGGAAGGAGTGTTCTTGGGGGATTCGAACTTGGATTAGGGTTAATATTTGAATCCCGCCTCGCTTGCGTGACTTGTAGCCGCAGAAATATCTGCTCGTGAACTGCCACGTGGGGCTTCAGGATTATGATTTCAGGGCTCATTGTGTTTTGAGCTTCGGAAGCTGTCAGGGTTTAGGGTGTGTTGTCCGCTTCAAGCTGTAGGTGATAGTAGAGAATCCAAAAAGCTGGCGATTCTGACTTGGGCTGTTCATTTTCATTAGGTGCCCTCTTGTCAGCTCTTGCAACAATGACCATTCATATGTTCTAGAAACACCTGGGTTCTCATGGCCTTGCAATGGTGCGCAGACCATAAAAAAATCGGAGTTGCCTTCTTAGCAGAGGTGCCTGTGCTGAGGTGGCATTGCGCTGCTAGTGCTAGTAGTAGTTGTGGTAGTGGTGGTGTAGTAGTCGTCGTCGTCGTCGTCGTCGTCGTCGTAGTAGTAGTAGTAGTAGTAGTAAAAGTATAATATGCAAGTAAGTTGGTTAGCAATCTTCTCGGTTATTCTCGCGCGCCCTACCCTTTGATCCTGATTAAGTTTCTGTGTTTTAGAATTCTCGGGAAGTATGCAGCATTTTGAGGGTGGAGTGATCTCCCTAAACCTTGAAGACTGGACCGAGGCACTACCTGGACCCCAAAAGTATGTAAAATAATGGGCTTTGTGACTGTTATTATGGTTAGGGCTATTATTTTACATACTTTTCGGGGTTTAGGCAGTGTATGCCAGAAGGCGGTGCTACCCAGGCGCGGAATCTGCGATGGCGACTTGCTGCTCGATGGGGACTTCAAGATTCTGGGCAGTGCCTGCCTGGAGCCCATCTTCTGATTGGGTTTAGGGTATAGGGCCTACGGTTTAGGGCTTGGCTTGTTAGGAGTTTACAAGGGTTGTCGGATTTCTAGGGCAAACGCTGCTTTTAGGGCTGATGGGTGTTCGGATGTTAACTGGGGGCTATAGGTGTAGTATAGTGTGGGGGGCTTCGAATCTCACCTATCTGGAAAACGCGGCTTATCTGGGCTTTAGTATTATTTGGAGAAGGGTCGGCAGTCTCCTTCTGTGCAGTCTTTGGGTTTGGGAGGTTCAATTCTTTGGGCTTTAGGGGCTGACGGTTTAGGGTTCAAGGTTAGGGTTATAGTCCCCCTTTAGATAGAATATGGGGTATATGGGGATCTTAGTATAATATACCCACATCCATATTCTATCTACTTAAGGGGGGCTATAAGGGCTTAGGGTTACAGGCTTCGGATTTAGGAGTGAGGGTCCGGGGCTTTGCAAAAGTTATCGTCTATGGCCTACGAGAAGGTATTGGACTTAGGGGTTAGCAATGTAGTAAGGACGAGATTTTTCTAACCCCCCACCCCCAAAACAAAGACCCTATATGACTATCAGGTAAGCTTTTTCAGTTTTTTTTTTTTAATGAGCTGTGCATTATATTTATCAGGGGGTACGGTTACACGGCAGAGGATGAGTTGTAGTCTCTTTCCAGCAACAACAAGCCTCTCCAATCGTCGAGCCATCAATACCCTCCCATATTAGGAGCGTTTCTGTAAAAGGGGGTGGGGAGGTTCAGTATTAGTAGGGTGTGATTATTTTTGGCTTGGATGCTTGGATCTTCAAATTCGGCGCAGTTGGCTTTCAGCTAACACCTAAATCCGCAAGCCCTTAAATTCTTTCTGCGTAGCGCCTCTCATTGCTTGCGCTTGCACTCATGGGATCTATGCAGATCCCACGCTCAATCTGTTGGCGTCTGCGAGAACCCCCGCATGACATGTTCAAAGCCCTAAACCCTGAACCCTAAACCCTACTGTTCAAACCCCTTGAGAGCGTTGAGCCCTAAGTCCAAAAGCTTCTGGGCTTTCCAAAAATCTGGGGGCGCCGCCTTTCGAGTGCCCCTATAGCAAGGATTTCAGTACTTTGGGGTACCTACAAGCCCAACCTTCCCTTTCAAACCTCCCAACGAACTTGCAGAACACGAAAAGGCACCAGAACATGAAGGATAACATCCTCCAGGAAGTGCGACTTTTACAAGGTCAGGTTGGAAACTGTGTTGTAGTTTTGTATGACCCTTAATTCCTAGATATCCCGAATGCCCAAAATGACTACCCACAATGACAGCCTTCAACCCCAAAATTATGAGTAAAACGGCTATCATTCAGGATATGTGGGAGATCTAGGAAGGGGTGTAGGGATAGGCCAAGGTTCCTGTATCTGAGGTATACAGGAGTAGGTTAGAAAATACACGTTTAACACAATTGTTGCCCAGAACCCACCACATAATCCCTACACAGCCATGAAAATGGTTTGTATGGGGCCCCCAAACCTACCCCAGCCACCACCTTCCTACCCCATAATTAGCATAAATGAGCATTATATAAAGGGGCGGTGAATCACGGGGCCCCAACACTACCCTAGTATAGGTGTGTAGGAAGCCTAGCCCCCTATTAGTCGCATTGAATAGGTCGGTGGCTTGTAGGTGATAAGAGCTGAGGAGTACTAATCCGTCCTACCTGGACCCCAAAAGTATGTGAAATAATCGCCTTCATGGCTATTATCATGGGTTTAGGGTTATTATTTTACATACTTCTGGGGCTTAGGTACTATGGAAGCGTGACAAATTCCAATATTCTGGTCCTAGGTTTCCCATACTATTGTAGTGAAGGGTACCTCACATCGTGCAGGGTCGGGCTTTTTCGCTCCATACGCGAATACCGAAACCCACCACTCTTGACCCCAAATCCCAAATCTTGCCATCCAAATTTTTGGCCCTGAGCCAGAGCATAGTGGCGTAAATGTGCGAGAAAAGAACAGAAACAAAACCTAAACCCGAAGCCGCAAACCCCAAGCTTAAACAATCCCCTGCCTGCACAATAAGTGGAACCCCGTAGCCTTCTGTTAAAGGACAGTAGTTTTCACAGGCCCTTCTTGGGCTTTCACCTTAACCTTAGATGGGGGAAACCTTTTGACTCAGGCTGTCTGAAGCGTATCCTCGAAACTTCGAAGGATTTTGTCGGACTTCCGTCACGCGTCCCTGAGGTGTATATAGGGTTTAGGGTTAAGGGTTCATAGGGTCTGTAGGGTTGTTCCAGAATTAAGGTGCAAGGTGGAGGGTTTGAAAGTTAGGGGTTCAGCGCCTCAAATGAGGATTTAGCTTCTAGGTCTTGGAAGACATTTCGCATCGCCTACAAGGTCACAAGCTGAGCACTAAGCCAAATGTCAAGCATCCATGCCCGCGCTTGCAAGGGGAGTGTGGGAGTAGGTCGTCAGGACTGTATAGGTTTGACGAAGTCCCAACATAACTAGGCTGCGTGAAATGAGGTAGAGATCCTTCTATGCTCGCCCCCCGGGCTTCAAATAGCTCAGGTAGGTATTGTTTCCAGGGGCCCACGTAAGTTGTATTCGTAGAGAGAGAGAGAGAGAGATTCAGGGAAGGATTCTCCTCTAGCATTTCAGGGGCTGCTGTATAGGGACAAAGACTCTACAGTACAGGTAGACTCAGCGGATGCCAAGGTTCCAGGAGCTCATCGACGCGTCTTCCAACTCGAAAGAGAAGGCGAGAAGATTCATGGAGCGTTGCAATCTCCAACTTCCCTTGCTCCCCAAGTTTCTGTGTCCTTCAACTTCTTGGGCCCTTTTTTCAGGCGAACCCTTCGAGGATCACGTGCAGCTGCGTAGTCGAGCTTCCTTGTGGGGTATTCGTAATAGAGGCTTTGGACGAGCCTTGTGTCCAGGAAGGCGACTAAAATGGGCAGGCTGTTTTTGATTGCTAGTATCACCAGTATCATTGCTAATACCATCAACCAAAGAAATTCTTGTTTTTAGCGCCTCTGGAGGTCCTGAAAAAAGGAGGAGCAGTCGCAAAAGTTGAGGATACCATCCCTGATACCGCTTACCTGCACCCCCAAAAGTATGTAGAATGATCGTCTGGTGGGCTATTTCTATGGGCTGCTTCTATGGGTTTTTGGAGCTAGTATTTCACCAACTTTGGGGGTCCAGGTATAGATGAGCATTCAGCTCACCCACCCCTCAATATGGCAGCTTCTTGGGCGTTGCTAACGCATTTGCATAGAGGTTCTAACCATAAGTTATAATGCCAAGCCCACTCAGGGATAACCCCTAAACTCCTTAAATGGGGGAATATTATAGGGGCATCTTAAGGGGGATACTAGGAGTTTGCAAAGCTTCTTCAGAGATGCGATCGGTCCTCTGAGCGCTACACCACAAGCTCTAACCGCACCTCATTCTATGTCTCAAGACCCTCCGAGTGCCCTCAATTGGGGTCATAGGGTCCCCAATGGTGGGTACATAGCCCTGCATACAGAGTAGTTGGAGGGTCTAGGTCTGTGTGCGCACCCCGGATATCCCATCTAGAGACTCCCTTCAAGCAACATAATGCTTTAGCATCGCCTTAAGTTCATGTCCTGACTAGTGACTAGAGCCTTCCGGAGAGGAGCCGCATCGCATGTTCAACGAGTCCCTGGCTCTATTTCAGGATTTCTTCGGTGCATGGTTTAGGCTTTTATGTGTTGTTCAGTTTCAAGCAGTCAGGGTTCGAAGGGCGAAGGTTTAGTGCTCCATCGTTTTGAGCTTCCGTAGACTGTACTGATGATGCAAATGTGTTGCGCATTGAACAATATTTTGTCTTGGGCTTTTTTGGCGGCCCTCGAAACGAGGATGAAGGGATGGCCTCTTCAAAGCAAGGGCTTTTTGTAGAACTATTCCTAATACTATTCTCACTGCAAGAATTTCTAGTATTACTATTACTGCTACTACTACTACTACTACTGCTGCTGCTGCTGCTACTACTGCTACTATACTTATTACTAGTATTACATCAGAGGACCAGCAAAACGTATTGTACTTTGACGGCGCCCCCCAATTATCTGGATTGCAAGACAGGGGTCGATGGTTTTGAGACACAGCTATATACCTTTTTTCCCAACCTTGGATCGGCAGATTCTGAAGCCCAATGCCAAACTGCGCCAAACCTTGAACCACCAAACTCTACAGACCCCACAGCCCTACACACCAGCCACGAAACCGACTGTAGAAGTCTGGATGATCGTCTACATTGTCTGTTTAGCGCCCGCATGTAAATAGATATACCCCGCAACCCTGTTCGCATTACTTAGGCCTTTAAAAAATACGCCCTACATAAGCCCAGTTTCCATGCGATTCTCCACTTTATTCTCTATTCCAATTTAGGTTTCTGGCGCGGTGTACGCCGAAGACAGCTTCTGAAGCTTCAGAGCAGTTCCCACGCTGATTAGAGGGACCTGGGTTCAAGAATGCATGGTTTAGGTTCACGGTTCATCGATCCGAGTTTGGGGGCTTAGGGGTCTACATTACCCTGAACCCTTATAAACCCTAAACTAAACCAGAGGGTTCGGATTCAGGGATCAGAGTTTGGGATAAAGGCCTCAGGTTTCAGGCAACAGGTGCTTAGGCTCCCGGTATTCCAGCCACCGCAACGTCTTGCCGTGTTTTCAAGCGGGGCGGTCTAGGAAGTCGAGGTAGACGGATTTGTTTCGCGAACCTTTGACGGGGATCTTTGGGAAACTGTAAGAAAGACTCGGGCCTCTTAGAGCCAGGTTGACTCCTCCCTTTCCATATTAAACATCTGGGCTGCTCCCTAATACTACATGCACCTCACAAGACATGTGAACCATCATCAGTAAGCTTCATTGTGTTCCTGTGGTGTAGAGGGTTTGTTAGCAAGTAACGCTCCTTACAGTCGCGGCTTTGAACACCAGAGGCTTTTTCATTGCCATAAGAGGCTGTACCTGGACCGCAAAAGGTAAGATAAAAGTCCAGAACTCCTAGCAAGGGCCCAAAAGGCTATTATTCTGCTATATTCTTGGGGTGCTGCAGGTAGGGATGATACTCCAAGCCCTCAACTGGGCCCTGCTGCAGCCCGAAAACTTTGATCGTGAGCCCCGTTTCGTGAGTAGATGCCGCCAGGACAAACATTTCGCACCTACCCTCCTCAGATTACATGTTTGTTGGGGATTGAGGGGTTGTAAACTCATGCATAAGGATTGGAAGCCACCTTGTTGAAGCTCTTTCAGGCTATGCTTTGCCTCTGGGGTTGATTATACGGCGCTTTGGTTGGGATGTCCATTTATATCTGTTTGCTTAGGCTCATATCTTGACCCTCATGAACTGCACTAAGGCAGCAGAGTACGCCGCAATGCCTCCGGGTGCCTCTGCAACTCGGTTTTTGACTAGATCTCATGGATGAACCTACAAGGCTGAATAGTGACAAAAGTCACTGTACCACCTTCGAATTATCCTTATGTAGCTTTTGTATCAGCTACTCCAAAATCCTGTCTGAATAAGTTAGGCCTCTACAGTAGGTTCAGCAGGGTTTTATGTGCACCCCGGGGTTGAAACTCCAACTTGTTACGGTCCATGAAGCTCTTAGAAGGGTGCTGGAGGGTTGTGTCGTGCCTTCTGCCGGGGTTTGATTGTAAAGAGCTGTGGGTTTGCAGGGTTCAGTGCAGATTCAAGTTTCAGGCTGTTCTCGCTGTTGTTGTGCCTGTTCAGGTGGCAGGGAATCTGGTAGGCGTCTTCCTGTGTATTGTGGTGTGTAGAGTTTGACGTGCTGTTGGATATACAGGCAATCTGCGCCTTGCTCCTGCCTGTGGGGATGGCATCTTGTTTCTGTGAATTGCGAATGATTTAACCACAAAGCTAGAACCTAAGCCCACAGCCTACATTGGGGGCTGCCCCACACTCAGCAACAGTTGGATGACCCTTTTAATGCAATTTGTCATAGCTCGTAAGGTTAGCATTGTAGACTCTTACTGGGGGGGGGCAGCTCCCAAGGTCTGCACTCAATGGGCCATACCGGCGGCCCGCATAGCTTGAATAGGCTTTTGGTTCGAGGCTTCAGGAAATGTATCAGAGTAAGGAGTTTGAGGTCTTCTGATCTGACGTACAAGTTTTGGTGGCTCCGGACCTAGTGCGCTGAGGTCCCAGGCCACACTTTCCAGTGGTTTAGAGTTTGGGGTTTAGGGTACCATCCGCGGAGTGACCATATATGGAGTGTGCTCGTAGGTAAACAGCTCGGAAGCGTCTTTGTGGCGAGCCACCTCTACGCTTCAACTATTTAGTCGGTTTCTTGGGAGTCACATGTTCGTATCGCAGTTAGCAGCGTTGCAGGTGCGACCCGCGACCCAACAACCTTGAAGACATTTTCCCATGTCTGTTGTTCTGCTTTATTTTTTGGGGGCATGACCCCTTGGGCATTTCCTCAGCGTTACACCCCATACCATAAAACCTAAATCCTAAACTCGAATCTGTCCATATTCCCCCGTCCGGACCCCAAGAGTAGGTTCAAAACCTTTAGAAGCAGCACAAAAAGCAAATTCTCTACATACTTTTGGGCTCAGGTAACCCCAAAACTTATATCTTGGACCACCCCCTAAACCCTAAACCCAAAGACGCCCAACAAGACCCTTCCTTCGCGTAGTCCCCCATGAAGCAAGGAAAGCGCCATCGGGACGAACAGTCTCCGTAGATGTCTTCCATGCCACTGGCTGTGTCAGTTAAGGGGAAAAGGTAGGCTTGAGCCTTTAGGGTTTAGGTTTTGGGTTTAGAGCTTCAGGGCTTCAGGGTATTCAGGATGTGAGGATTATGCGGGATGTGCAGGGAGCTTTACAGATACCGTGGGCCTGTATGATATTTGAGGTTCTGATTGCAGGAAGCCTTCGACATTTGCTAAAGAAGTATTTACGAAAAATGAAAAGAAAGCAACAACAAGAATAAAGATAAACATAATAAGCAGGAAGCCACAAGATCCTGCACAGAATAGGCTTGTTAGGCATACGGACCTCGGTGAGAGGACATACAGAGTCTCGTTTAGGCTTCAGTTTCGCGTGAGAGCTGCGCACTTTGTAGATTCCAAGCTGAAAGCTCAAGGCTGGTTTAGGGCTTGGGAGTTGACGTAGGGCATTCTACAGAGCTGAGGTTTCAGGTTTCGTGCAGTATTTTTTCGGCTTTCCAAACAACCGAAGGGGATGCTTTAGGCATCCTTACCTGGGCCCCAAAAGTAGGTAAAATAATAGCCCAAGGCACCTAAAACTAGCCCAAAAGGCCATTATTCTACATACTTGGGTTTGAGGTATATTGTATGCAAGGAATCCTGCCTTGCGGGGTGGGGGCTTTTGGCCAGCTGGTATTCGGGCTTGACATTAGGGTTTAGGGTTTAGGGTTTCCATGTTTATATCGCATAATCTGACTACGAACGGGTTCTGCAGGAGCTAAAGGACCCTAAACCCTAAACCGCGATATCTAAGGTTGAAGTTGAAACAATGGCCCCTAGATGGGCCCTCAACTCTGGGATCCTTAAATGCCTGCTATATACCCTATATAGGCGCCCCTAGAGTCCCCCTAAAATCCGTAAGGGCCCATATTAGGGCCCATACTTTTAACCTCAGACCTCAAGCCCTAAGCACTCATCATGGGTTTTGCAAGAGCGCATAGCTCCTGCGAGTTTCTTTATTTGACCTCTCCAGTGGATCGCAGGCGTGCAGGGTGTAGGGTTGCAGCAGTATTTTCTGGAAGGGACTCCCAAGAACCCCCTTCAAGAAAACAGCTAATTACTTGAAGCTGCCTACGCCCTATGATCTAGCCTCCCCGAGCTGACGGGCAAACAAGCCTGGCCATACAAAGACTTTTGCAGTTGAAAAACAGGCGTATATAGGCTTCCATCATGGAACCCCGTTAAAGGCAACGCAGTCACCTTAGCCCCAAGCACCCCAACCATGAACCACCCTTTACCCGAAAACCCTTTCCCCTAAACCTTGAGCCCTAAACCCTGAACCCTAAACTCTACACCCTAAACCTCCAATGCCCAGGTCTGTCTGCCCAGACTGTACGGCAAGGATTCCATGCACCACCTGCCACTTGTCGATTTTCTGGTCTTTGGTTAGCTGGGAATGAAAGAATTGAAAAGAGCATGGAAACTACTATAGGGTTGAGGGTTCAGGGTTTAGAAGGAATGGAAAGGAACATGGAACTTACCACTACGGGTTATTTAGGGACTACTGTAAGGATCCATTCCTTCTCATCTTTCCTGGTTCAAACAGGTTCGCCATACCTTCCAAAGACTCAAAAGTGATGCTTATTGGAGTCTTGTAGGGAACCCTGTTCAATGTTCGAGGTTCGGAGCTTCGGGATTGGGACTTAAGCGGCATCGGCTTAACAAGGGTTTATGATTTGGGTGGTCTAGGGCTTGGGTTTTAAGTGTGAGGTTTGATTATTGGTTCTCAGTAACGAATAAGGGAATATAATCCCTATATAAAACATTCCCTTTGCCCTACCTAAACCCCTAAGAATATGTGAAATGATAGCCCTAAACCCATAATAATAGCCTTAACGGCCATTACTTTACATACTTTTGGGGTTTAGGTACTGAGAACCAGTAAGTTCAGGGCTTGAGGTTTCGGATTCCGTTAGGCTCAGCAAGATGTCGGCCTTGAGGCTGAGGGCTACGGTTGATTCCTCGAAGCAACAACGAAGTGGACCTTGTGCCGGGATTCCTGAATCCCTAAACCCCAAAAGTAAGGAAAAACAATGGTCTTTAGGCCTATTATTATGGGTTTAGGTCTATTATTTCACATATTTTTGGGGTTTAGGTCCTTATAACCTAAACCCCAAACCCTACACCCTAAACCCTAGACCCTAAACCCTAACACTCAGCCGTTGCCTCGATTCGGGCTGGATGCCAGATAGCAGAGGGGGATGGTTGCCTCCCTGGTGCTTCGTAGGGAATGGGGGCTGAAGCGGGAAAGAAGTGGAAAAGTGGCCCAGAACAAGTACAAGTCCTCTGTTCGGGTTCAGGTACTATAGGGATTTATTCCCTCCTGGGCTTCTGATACAATAGGTGGCGTGCTTACGTAGCCAAAGCCTGAGCCCATGAAGTATGCCAAGGTGAGATTTAGCAGTTGGGTGTTTAAAGGGGATAGTCAGATTACAACAGCAGTTAGAAGCCAATGGCAGTTGAGAAAGTGATTCTGCTTCTCCCGCCCTCGCAAGAAGGGGTCGGGGGAATTTGATTCCCGCATTCTATCCTACTTTGTTTTTGTGGTTTGCATGTCATCAAGGGGCACCCGCATAGCACCTCCCATGGGTATAGCTATAGTTCTCGCTTAGTCTATGTTGTAGCCCCAGTTATAGCTACCCATGATCTAGCAAGCTACTCTGAAAAGTTATGTCCCTCCACTCGCATGGTCCTTGTAGAGCCCTAAACAAAACCAAGACTATCATCACAGCAACCTTTTCCTAGTAGCTCCTAGCGCCTTTGTGTCATGTAGAAGCCTGAATGATTACCGGCATTTTCCCTTTATAATCATTGCGCAGCGAGAGTCAAACAAACCTCAAATTCCCATCCAACTTATGCATGTGTTACATTACCCTCAGGCAGAGCTAAACTCGAAATCACCCTGACTCTATTTTTCCAGACCCTGCACCCTAAACCTGAAACCCTGAACGACCAACCCTAAATCCTAAACGTTGCGGCCCAACACCTTACATCCGGAAGCCTGTATGAGCTACAAGCTGAACTCCTGAAAGGTGGTTATTGAGGGGGTAGTTTTTCTACTACCATAGGGGTTATTACGGGGCATACTGGGAGTTTGGATAATGGCTCATGTACTTCAAGACCTCAAACCCCTAAAGCCGGGTTGCCGTTAAGGAGCTTGTGTTAAGATACCATAACGGGTATATACATATATAATGGGTTCATGCGGTTTCCCAACATAGTAACTTAAGTTGAGGTCCTTAACAGCAACCCAACAATCACCTGAAACCTTAACTCTAAACCTGACACCTACTTAAACCCCCAAGATATGTAAAATAATGGCCCTAAACCCATAATAATAGCCCTAAAGGCCATTATTTTACATACTTTTGGGGGTTTAGGTAAACCTTAAACCGCAAGACCCAGGCTCGCGCTGACGGAGGACTCAGAAGCAAGAGTTCAGCCCGACGCATTGCAGGCAAGGCGTGTCACTGGTCCCGTCAAAGGGTTGGTTCAGGGATTTGTGATAGAGGGTATGTATCTGTATGTCTCCGTGCATGTATGCACATACAAGTATATCTATACATATATATATATATATGGAGAGAATATGGAGAGAGAGAGAGAGAGAGAGAGCGAGAAGGGAGATTTCTTCAAACCACAAACCCAGCTCAGGGACCCTTAGCCATAGATGAGGGAACAAGAAAGCAATGCTAAGAACCAGTTGGCAAGGTTTCTCCCACTGACAAAGCTCACATACCCAAATGCCAATTTCCCCTCAACCTTGCAATGTGTTTCGGGTTTGTTTCGCGCTGGGTGTGAGCAACGAGGGGTGGTTTTCTCACCAGCTCAACAGCCTAACAAGGGCTGGGCAAAGACGCTCGGGAGGACCTCTGGTCCTCCCATAACCCAAATGAAAGAACGAAAGAAAGAAAGGAGAGAGTTTTTTTTGGGTGGAGCAAGCACGACCTTTCCCCTTGGTGGAGGACGTTAATGCTTTGTAGAACATGCTTGGATAATCTAAACCCTAAACCCCTAAAGCTGAGAGATTCTGCAAGTTGGGTCGCTGGGTGTTGAGATGACGGTGGGGCCTGGCGGTTTGGGTGTTTTGGGTTAGGGTTTAGATTTAGGGTTTAGGGTTTACAGGTTTTGGAAAGTGTGTCTTTGGGTTTCACGGTGGCAGCTCTGCATAGGATGGCGTAGCTGAGCCACCTGCTCACTTCCTTGGACGGGGGAATACATATTGCGGTTAGTGAGGCCAGTTGAAATGTGGAAGTCAGGGGCGATAAGACCTTACTTCCTCCCACAGCCTGACCTGAAACTTCTTTGGATTCTGAATATGGAGACTGGAACATGTGACCAGGGTCCACGCAAGACACGTAGGCTTTTTAATGGGGATGCGATAGTCCCCGATACGGGTAACATCATGATTATCCTTCTTTTCGTCATAGTATTTGATAAACAATCATACTCTTTCCTGGTTCAACCACCATAAAAGGCTACTCGCCTGGTCCTGGTGCTTACGATAAAGTAAGAAGCATGGTTCAATCCTGACACTATTCTGTCGCAGCGGATGCCTGATAAAGAAGCCACCCTTTTAGTCGTTGAAACGCAGTTAGGGTTTTCGTGCTTGGTACTTTCGGATCTGCATGATAGTTTCCCAAGATCAAGGCACCCCAACAAAAACACCAAAACGCTATACTATCATCCCTATCATACAAGTACACCAAAAGGGTACCCCTAGTTTTGATAAGCCCCAAGCCACCTTACATGCCCCTATGTAACCGTATATCTCCCCAATAGCCCCCCTTTAAAGGTACCTTCAGAATACATTCCTAAACCCTAAACCCTAAACCCTAAGCGCCCAACTTTTTTTCAACCTTCAGGATGCAATTCCCAGCAGCCTGCTGAACATGCGGTCCACAGGTTGGAGGGCCCAGTAAAGCTCTACAAAGACGGTTCAGGGTTTGGGGTTTAGGGTTTCCGAAAATCATGAGTTTGGGATTTGGGGTTTAGGGTTTCCCCAAATTAGGGGTTTAAGGTTTAGGGTTTCCCAAAATTAGGGGTTTAGGGTTTAGGGTTTCCCAAAATTAGGGGTTTAGGGTTTAGGAGTAGGGCTTTCCCAAAATTAGGGTTTAGGGTTTGGGTTTTCCCAAATGGGGGGGTAGCTCCATGGGGTCCCTATAGTAAATGGTAATTTCGGGTCTATATTTGGTTCCCCTCTATGGAGACTGCTACCAGTATCTCTTCTCTGTTATGAACCGTCTCCAATTCTCTGAGGCTTGAGGCTTAGGGGGGGTTTAGGGTTTACCTGGACCCTCCAATGTAGTTCCTTTTTTGGGTTTGGTATGGTTTTCGGGTTAGGACTCTTATTAGGACTACCAAAAAGGTACTACATTGGAGGGCCTAGGTAGGTGCTGTTAACCCATCAGGTGGAGTATTTGATAGTCGGGGACGGTGGTGTTTCACAATGGGGGATCGCGATGGGCTTGGGCTAGAGGGCCATGCAGGGCTTTGTCCACGAGCAGTAATACTGAACATACTGAACATGTGACTTCTCGGATCATGAGCTATTCAGAGACTTGGAATTTGCAAGCTTTAGTTCGTCCTGCTTGAACATATAGGTTTCAATATCACAAAGGCTGCGCTCCATGCGCACGGCTGTATGTTTTTTTTGCAGGCTTGTGATGATTCTGCTGCATGCTGCGCTGCATTTGCTGTATCAAGCATCAAGCAGCAACAACGTGAGTGAATGTGGCGTACGACTACAAATGAGCATCTTGCTGGTGTTTATAGGTTATGAGGGCTGGTATGCGGGATTTTCCAGCGGCCGCTGTGGGGATTGGCTCCTCCACTTCAACAATCACCACCATCACTACTAGCCGCTGCTAGCCGGAGCACCCGCTGCCCTTGCCAAGAAGAGGAGCGCGTCATATAAATCGTAATTGAGGTCCATGAGCCGCTATAAGAAGATATGTAACGAAACCTTCCGTCCTAAAATCTTAACCTTAAAAGGTTCAGATTCCTGCGCCGTATAGTAGGGATAAAGGCGTCATATTATTCCAGGATCACCAACCAAGTGGTTCTTGAACGTCAGGACATACCCGGACAACCGTCACAGGCATTACATAAGCTGCAATTCGAACTTCTCACCCGAATCTTCCAAGCTAACCCTTCAGATCCTGTACACCATGTGGCTTTTAGCCCAGCCCTTAAGGACCGCATCCAATGCACAGGCAGGCGTACAGGAGGTAAAATCCCTTGTGGGATTGATATTACAACTCAACGCCACTTTCCCGAAACCTGGACCAATCATCCTGGCAGGGGCATTTTAGGAGCATACCAAATTTATTCAGAGATTGCTACATCAGTTTCGAGATCCCAACAAAATGCACCAGCAGCGGCGCCAATGCGCGCAGACTAGCGTGCACGGCAGCAACAAAAAACTTTAAAAAGTGGACAGCTACAGTTGTCACCGAGTTTTGCGGCTTCGAGCTTCACTTAAAGCCACCCGTAAGCCCCGCCTTTTCGGATTTCCAAGCTGCGAGTCGGATCGGAGCTGTAAGGCAGCCCTGTCATCAAAGGTGGCATGTAATCCTCTGGTTGAAAATGATAAAACCCACCACCCCCTAACAAAAGATGTTTCCAATAGATCATAATATGCCACAATCGGAATGTGTAATGCTGAGGTGCGCAGGGGTTTGGGGGTTTAACTGTTCAGGGGATGCGACGTATCCCTGTATAACCCCTATGTAATCCTTGTTTCCTTTTCATTTTGATGTTCAATTTTTCCCTAGTCTGCATACTCGGGCTTCCAATGTACGACCCTAAACCTTTCACCCTTGATCATGTGACCCGGAATTTACATTTGTACTGCTGCTTGCTGCAAGCCAGAAGCCCAAAACAGTAAACGCCCATACGCCATGAAATTACAAAGTTAAACCACGGTGTGCTGGGCGTTAAGGTCCATCGAGTCCCTGTTCTCCTGCGGACCCGCTCTACAGTCCCAAATGCTCACGCTGACTTTGAAACACACCACGCCGCAAACAGCAAACAGTGAGAAGACGACAGTAAGATCACAACAAGTCGCCGCAAGGACCTAAAGAATCATATGCTCGCAAAGATCCTCCGTATCGGGTTTTTAGATGCACCACTTTTTGGTGGTATCTTTGGTGAAGCCTCCTACAGGGGACATGTAGAACAGGTTTCGGACTGGGGGATTTCAATGCAACCTCGCCGCTGTAAGGTTTATGGATGATGTTACCCTCAGCCATAAATCCTTAACCTTAATTTTTTTTTTCCCAGGCAGTACCGTCTCCATGGCCAGCAGCGAAAGTGAAGTTGTTGAGGCTTACGATGCTGGCCTGCACGCATCCCTAAACCACAAGGTTTAGGGGGGTTGAGGACGTCTAAACTAAACCCTAACCCGTAGACCTCTACACATAACTATATGTCTAGTACCTTCTATAAACAAAATTAGGTACGTACCCCAAAAACGGGGTAGGGTGTAGAGGTTTAGCTAGGCTGTAAAAACCTAAGCCCTGCAACCCAAAACGCTAAACCCTCTAAGATAGGTAGTATGGCCCGTCATATGGGCCCTTAGGCCTGTTAGGGAGTTTGACGGGTACATACCGGGTATATAGTAGGTATGCAAGGATCCCAGAGAAAAGGGCTCATACTGGTGGCCCATGGTTTCAACCTTTCAAATCCAGAACCTAATGCTGTGCATGTGGCTTAGGGGGCGGGCAAAGAGCTGAGAGTCTCCGACTTTTTGAGCTTTTGAAGGTGAGCTAGACAAGATATTAAGTTTGTTCCCTGAGCTCTAAACCTTCAACGGTCAGAAAGAAAAGGCACCGGTTTGGGCTTTAGGGTTAGGGCTCAGAGTTTCAGGAAAAGGCACCAACACCAACGTAACCCTAAACCCTGAACCCCAAACTTTAGGGTTTAATCTTGTAGCAGAGGAGGCTCGGGGAAGATTATTTGTTGGAGGGGGTGGGTTGTTTCGTTTGTAGTCCGCGGGGCTTGAAGGATGACATATGATGAGCTTGAATGGAGACCCAGGGTTGAGAGTTGAAATTAAGAGAGTGTAGTGTTGAGATTTAAGGTTTACGGCGTAGGGTCTAAGCGGGAGTTTCAATGGGGCCTAGGTCAAGGGTTCAGGTTTCAGGGTGTTACCATTTGCAGATCTTCTGGAGCTTGGTAAATGAACGTGACCTCGCCTGACTTCAACCCGCATCGCTTACATGCAAATGACAGGGTGTTCACGATACGGTCCCGTTTAGAAGTCCTTATCGAAATATGGCCCCTAATCAGTACGGTATTCGAAGATGTGTCACATTTTTGACACCCTGTGATACATATATGCATTATCGTTATGCGTATACACTTCTACAGAAGTGTATATGTACCTGGAGAGCTCCTTTACTTCTGGCTATTTTTCAAAAGCCCAATTCCGAAAACCTCCTTAAACAGCAAACTCTTCCCACCAAGTCCAAAACCAGCACCCGAACTCTCTAAATAGTTTCGAAAGCCCTGGAAACCCCTTCACAAGCCTGAGACCCGTGAAAGCTTAGGCCCAAAATCCCATAACCCTAACTCCTAGAATCCTAACCTACAGCTCCCCACCCCAAGCCCTGAACCCTCAACTCAACCCTCTAACCTAGACCTTGATCGAAGACCTAAACTCTAAAAGCCGGGAACAAAAAACCTTCAAACCCGGACATCAGAAGTCCCAAGCCCTTGGACTGCAAGACCCTGAGGCGATTTTGGGTTTAGGGTTGCTATCTGAAGCCCTAAGTTGGGGCTGCGCGTTTAGGATTTTTATTTTTTTCTGGAAACCTTAAATGTCCTATCCCCTTGGGAAGCATTTTCATTTTTGTTGTGGTATGACACCAAGGAAGAAATATTGTCAGAAACCCGAAAAAAACTCGAAGCCCCTCAAATGCTAAGTCCTCCGACCCAAAGCCCCAAAATCCCTGCAGCCTTGAAGATCGAAACCCCTTAAACCACCCAAAAAATTACTGGAGCTTGGGTTTAGGGTTTAGGGTTTGAGGCTCAGGGTTCAGGTGCTATGGTTACGGCAGCTTAAGGAACAGTGGGGGAGTGAATCCCTAGAATCATCCCTCTATAGTCCCCACATATGGGAGTTTCCCAAAACTAGGGGTACCCTTTTTGGGGGTCCCCATAATAAGGACTATGGCATTGGGGTCCCCTTATTTTGGGGAACTACCATATTCTCCATACTGTAATGTACCTATATTCACTCCCCCACTCGCAGTTCAGCACCAGTAGGAAGGCCTAAAGCCCCCAAATCCCCAAGCCACGACAGCCGAGGACGAACTCGCCGAGCTGACGCTGCTACTGGATGCCAGCAACTGGATCCGCGTTAAGGGCTTAAGGTTCAGGGTTTTAGGGGTTTTGGGTTCAGGGGTTGAGGTTTCAGGGCAAGGGCTAAAGGATCAGGATTTAGGGTTTAGGCTCTATGGATCAGGGTTTAGGGTTCAAGGCTTCTTGGTGTAGAAGCTTCGGGATCTCTACCCCTTTTAATTTGGAATGCTCCCCCGTATGTCCCCAAACCTATTTTGGCTACTGTGTGGCATTTTTTTGACATTAGGAGGTTTGGGGGGTGTATAATACTAGTGTGGGATGTTGAGTTTAGGTGCAAGTTATGCTTCGGGGCTTGGGATAATGTTCGTGTAAGGGTTTGCATTCATTTTTGGTATGCACTTGGATGTTTGCGGGGCACGTGCTTCCTTAGGTAGCTACATAGAGGAGCTTCGTTTTTTCCCGCGGAAATTCTGGCTAAGGCAAGCAGCTCATCGACATCGAGGCTCAGATTTTTGTGTAGGGAATGTTACTGGATCAATGTTAGGGAGCCTTTAAGGGGGATACTTAACTATATAGGATAATCTGTTTGTCCTACCTAAACCCCCAAGATATGTAAAATAATGGCCCTAAACCCATGATAATAACCCTAAAGGCCATTATTTTACATACTTTTGGGGTTTAGGTAGTCCTAGTTTAATGGGCTAAGGTTAGGGGGTGCAGTTTATGGATTTCAGAGTGGCTCTTTTGCGGTCACAGTTTAGGCGTGTGTAGGGGTGATAGAGCTTTGGCATGCTTAGGATTCATGGGCCCCTGCTCCTCCCAACACCAGACAAACCTGCGCGATTTAGATCTCCCTTCGACAAACTTCACCCCAAACGACCATGAAACCACACAATATGGGAGTTTCTCAAAATGGGGGGACCCATTTTAGAGCCCACAATGCTATAGTCCTTATTACATGGGGCCCCGAAAATTTATCCATATTTTCGGAAATTTTCATATAGGCCCACCTGAAGAAAGGGAGCGTGGCTTTTGCAAGGCCCCTTTGGTATGTTCATGCCAGCTTCGTGGAAGTCATGGTGCGGGGAGGATAGGGTATGTCTAGGTAGCAGTTATCCATATCTCCTGGATTGTACCCATCCCTAAAGTTGTTTTCTCCTATCCATAGCAGGGTTCCTACATTCGCCAGGGAGTTCCCCAATCCCTGTAGAGCCTAAACCCTAAACCATGCTGCAAGCACATGAGCTTTGGTGGGATTTTGATGCCAAGTTCCGCTGAGTTCAGAGTTGCAAGTTACTGTTTAAGTCAAGAGGCACCAGATTCAAAGGAAATCGCATGTTTTATTTCCACTCCCCCCGCAAGAGCATGCAACCTATAAATCCTCCAGCTAAAAGGGCAGACTCTATTGGCAAGCCTCCACATTTGGGTCAATGGAATGCTGAAGACGCCTCTGGTCAAAGCATCATAGCCTTCATAGGACCTCTAAATCCATAAAGCCTAAACCCAGGCCCATGCATGCTTTGAACCTTGAACGCTATAGCCCATCGCACAAGCCTGCCAAAGGGAGCATGGCTGGTAGCCTTGCTGATTTCCAGTCCTTTCCGTTGTGCACATCTCTCAAGGTCCTTTGCGACATGTGAAGCACGGCTCATGTCCATGGCCCTACAATTGCTTATGTTCAGCTAGGAATGAAGGAATGGATCCCATTATAATAGTTTCCATTGGGTACTGCCCCCACTCATTGACAGTTGAACAATACTCATAGCACAACTATATAGAGCCTTTAGTATGACCCCTATTATGGATTCTTAATGGGCGGGGGCAAGACCCAAAGTTCCCATTTTCTTCTCCGTTCCTTCATTCCCAGCAAAGTACATCCCCTCAGCGCGAGTGCCCCGCACAAGACACCTTGAAGCAGCTCGCAATCCTGGTCCCGCAGAAGTGAACCCTCATCCCTGAACCGAATGAAATGCTTTGCTGGACCCCAAAAGTACGTAGGTAAAATAATAGCCCAAAACCCCTAGAAATAGCACAGAAGGCAATTATCATATTATACTATTGGGGTTCAGGGTGATTTCAACCCTTGGCACAGGAGGCCCACATCCGCTTCGTGCGCCAGTCGCAACGTGCGGAGATGCGCTTGGGAATGCCAACTCTTAAGAGACGCTCGCCCCAACCGAGTGAGAATTTCATATGAGCTATAGCCTAAACTCCTCAAAGGGGTTATGTAATATAGTGGACTAGAAGGATCCCGAGTTCAGGGTTTATAAGGGGTTGTATATGGGAGTTTAGCCTAGAGCTCATATGGTGCGTTGTTAAAAAGTTTAACCCCTTTGTGGGTCCTGCTCTTTAGCCCCCCCCCTTTTTCCGGGCATATGCCCAAAAAGAGGCTACAGTTTTACAACTCACCTTCTGACATTTTTTAATTCCTACAGCATGTCAGATCTTACATCGGCTTGCAGCTTGCTGGTTCGTAGTAGGGAATAAGGGAATCTACTATACAATCCCCACAGAGTATATTCCCTTAGTCCATACTAAGCCTAAACCCTAAACCCTCAACCTGCAATGTATTCCCTTATTCCCTACTAATTAACCCTAAACCCTAAACCTGCCACATATTCCCCTATTCCCTGCTATAAGTCAGTGGGTGGAGGAAGTATGTGACCGCATGATGGACAGCGCGATCCCAACGTTCTCAGTCACAGTGCCTTTGTCTGTGGCAGAACCTAAATCATACACCTTAAGCCATAAACCATAGACCCTGAAGCCTAAGCCCTACACCCTCACCCTAAGCCCTAGACCTCAAACCCTGAACCCTACACCCTGTACCCCTAGGCCTGCCCCTAACAGAACATAGTAAGCCCTCAGGAAAAGCACCTTGCAAGCTTAGGATTTGCGCGCCCCTTAGATTGGCCAGCGATTCAGGCCGGATCCGTTTCAGCTCGGGGGCAGTGGTTTAGGATGATGGACAAATCTTGCATACGCAAACTCTAGGGTTTATGGATTATGGTAGTGCAATACTGCGGTGTGCTTTGGCGATTCGGAAGCCCTTTACCCCAATCATGTGGGCTCACACCTGGCTGCCGTCTAAGCCTTAATTGAAATCACTAAGCCCTACGTTTGTCTCTGACGTTAAGGCTTTGAGTGCCGCAATTCAGGGCTACATATCCTGCCGGAGGTCCGGCCGGCCTCTCAATTAGGTGCCTTTTTGGTTAGGATCCCCCTTTAAGGCAGTGTCTTCCCAACGGTCCCTCCTTTAAAAGGACCTTTAGAACAACCCCCACATGCAACTGTGGGCTTATAGTGTCTGACAGGTGTTCAACACACTTTGGGCCATTCCGGGGAAATGCCGGACTGGAAAACTTGACAACAGTAATGGGTATGGCAATCGTAGTCGTCGTGGTACTGCTAACTTGCAGGATCAGCACGAATGCGCAAAGACAAAAACCTACGATTAGCAAAAGTGCCTGGTCCGAGGAGCAAAAAGGCACAACTCACGCTGAGCCCTCTTTCCCTAAGGGTCCAAGTACAAAATGATCATATACTTGCCCAAAACCTGTAATGTAATTATTATTACCCAAATTCCGAGTACCTAATTATTGGGCACATGGACCCACAGGGTTTTTGGAATCCACATGGTCTTCACCCCAGACTCAAACTTGGACTTTGGGGTTCTTACCTCCTTGTGGCAATTCTGGGGACAGGTCTTTTGCGCAACCACCCTATGTCGTAGGTTCTTGCCACGTGCAGGTCACGTGCATGCTACCATCTTACTCAGGGGAGGCCAAGGAACAACAACCTACTACGTAGGTAGCGCAGCTTTCTCAGAATAGTCATCTTCATGGCTTCTAGTGGGGAATGGAGGAACTTACTCCTATAGAATTTCCTACCTAAAACATATATATATATATATCTCTCTCTCTCTATATATATATATAGAGGTAGGTCTAGATATACATATATACACATACACGTGTATACATATGTGTGTATATATATATTTATGTATAGAAGTATGCGCTGCGAGCTTGCCTTTCTTTTCCTTTCCGAAGCCCGGAGATTCAAGCTCGTGGCTCAGGAGTCCCTGCACCGCTACGTCGCAGACTTGGCCAACAGACGTACGGAGACTTTGATCCCCAAACCTGAGTTGGAGGGTCAGGGGACTTAGTGATAATGGAAAAGAAAATAGAAACTACTCTATTACATAGGGTTTAGGGTTTAGGGTTGGAGGGTCAGGGGGACTTAGTAAGTTAGCCCCTATAACCCATATAGTAGCCCTAATAAGTTATCACCATCATTAACCTACTTAAGTCCTCCTGACCCTCCAAGAAACCCTATGTGTTCTGAAGACCGATGATTCAATGGGTGCTTCCCAAAATGGGAAGGCCTTATGGTATCCAGGCACATATATTGGTGTCCTTACGAAGCATTCCCTCTGTGGATGTATTCTAGAGAAACTCCCAAAAGAGCTGCACTTTCTTGAAGGAATGTCCACATGAGGGCCGCATAGCGGCGTGCATCATCCTTTCAATGCATGGCTTCTCGTTCCTTAAAATTGTGCACTCTACTCCATTTTTTATTCACCCTGGTATTCAGAAGCCCATTAGATCCCTTGCTCCAAGATTTTTTAACAAAAGTTGACAAGGTCTATGGTCAAGGGTATCAGGTTTAGAGCGGTTTCAGGGATGAAGTGCCGGACTTGTGGTTTGTCAAGGTGCAGTTCTTTTGCAGAACGTCTCAAGACGAGGGAAGGTCACGGGGTTTAGGGTTGTAGGGTTGACGATTTAGGGGATTAGGGTTCATAGGGCTTATGGTTTAGGGCTTAGGGTTTAGGGATTAGGGTTTAGGGGTTAGGGTTAAGGGTTTAGGGCTCTCAGTGTCTGATATTACTATATGCCTCCGAAAAACCTCTTCGAATTTTGCAGGCCCCGACTTTGAAATGTACCCACATGCAATTGGTTTCGGTCAGTTCTGTGCACAGAATCCAGGTTCGTTTCAAGAAGGAGTCGTGGCCTAGAGGCCAGGCCTTAAAAGATTGGGTTCAGGGTAGGGTTTACAGTTTAGGGTTTTGTGTGTGTGCGTGTCTATATATATATATATTACGTACACACATGTGCGAGAACCCTGCCCCAAAGGTCCAAGAGTCTAATAACCATTTACTTTCCAAAAACCTATACTACAACTACCATTGCCAGAATCCCAAAGTACCTTTGTATTACTACCTTGCTGGTTCTTAGTATGGAAGAAGCGAGTATATGATATGGGGATTATATAGGGCTTACGTTCCCTTGTTCCCGACTAATAACCAGTAAGATACCTGAGCCCTTGGGCCATCGAAAAGCAGGATAGCCTGAAGCTTGAAAGGAATCCTTAAGCCGAACCTCTAGCCCCAGATACTGGATTGCTGGTTGAGAAACTTAAAAGTAAACATAGGTATATACTCAACAAAAGGGTTTGAGCCGAATTTGTAACCCCAAACACCTACCTCGACGGTTGCGGGGACTTAAGAAGTCGGTTAAGAACGGAATTAACTAGGGCTACTATATGAGTTATAGGGGCTGCTAACGTACTTACTGAGCCCCCTGACCCTCCAAGTACAGCCTGATGATTCCAGCCCATCAGGCCCTAATGGGCTGGACCCACAGTCGGGGGAGTGGGGCTACAGGAAGCTATCCTCATGTAGTAGTTTCCCTAAATAGCGGGACCCCAATATAGACCCCTAAACGTTGTAATCCTTATCATGGGGAGCCCCAAAAAGGTACCCCTAATTTTGGGAAACCCCCATGTCTTCCTGTCAAGCCTGCGTAACGCCTTTCCCTAGGACTCTAAACGGCGAACCCTGCGCTTCAAGCCATAGAAATTAGGACACAGAGCTGCAGAGCCTATGCTTAAGCCCCAAAGACTACTTGCTGGTTCTTAGTAGGGAATAAGGGAATCCCTACATGATCTCTCTATTATATATATATATATATACATTTAGGATTCTCCCTTGTGCCCTACCCAGAAAAGGAATCTAAAGCCTCAAGGTTCAGGTCCTAGGGCCCGGGCTGCTTGAAGTCGGGAGCAGGAATCCCTCAACCCTAAGCCCTAAACCCTTATCGCCCCCCTTTAAGTAGATAGAATATGGGGTATATGGGGATCTTGCTATAATATACCCAAAGCCATGTTCTATCTACTTGAGGGGGACTATAAACCTAAACCCTAAACGCTTTAGGGCCACCACTTGGAGGGTCAGGGCGAGTTAGTAAGTAGCTTAGCAACTCCTATAACCCATGTAGTAACCCTAGTTATCCCCAATTACACACCTACTATTTAAGTCCCCTTGACCCTCCATGCCCTTACTTAGCCAATAGAAGAGCTTTAACCTTTGTGGCTTCCTTTTTGGATATTTATAATAACGTTTAAACTTTTTGAGCGCCTAAACCCTAAACCCGGGAAGAGAGAGCAGGAGCAGCCCCTGGATCTCCCCCCCATGATGCTCCGGCTGCCGGGTGAGTCGCGCAAGCATCTCTTGGCGAGGCCTCACAATTTTGGGGGTTGAGCTATTGTCCAAAGGGTTTAGGGTTTAGGGGGGTTATAGGGATTAGGGTTTAGGGTTTAGGGAGGTTATAGGGATTAGGGTTTAGGGGTTTAGGGTTTCGGCTTTTGGGGGGTTAAGGTTTAGGGGTGAGGGTTCAGAGGTCGAGGGTTCAGGGTTTAGGAGGCTGAAGTAGAATTTGTGGGGCGAATTTAGCTGTTGAGATGCTTTGGAGTTGAATCCATAAAGGTCCTTTGGGCCATAGCTGCGCAACATACATATATATATATATAGATGTGCAGGCATGTATATGCATAGACATATGTGTGCAAACATATGTATATATACACACATTATACATACACACACGCATAAAAAATGATTTAAGTACGCATGGACTTGCCTTTGGGAGAAGGATTGGGGCTGCCTTTCATCTTCAAAAGCCAGCCATCCGGTCTTGTCAAGAGTGTTGTTCACATTGGTGAACCTGCATACGTGATTTGTGCGCTTGGGACTCTAGCAGGCTCTAGACATGCATCTTACCTTGTACGAGGAGGCGTAGATCCAGTTTGACCGCCTGCGCCTGATCCCTGACATGTTGAAATCCTTAAGTTGCCCAATGCAGGTGATGTTTGCAGACTTTAGAACCCAATGTAGGCATCGTTTGTACACTTGGTTTATCAGGGTTAGCCCTGAAAATTGCCATTGTACGAATATCGAACCAATCAGGGTCGGATCGTGTTTGCAATTGCCTCCTCAACGGTCACTCTGAAGACGTCTCAGTGGCCCTCTGTGGCCTCCTGTATATCTGGTGTCTCCTTGTTTTGGACTTATTACTCCTTAGTGGGGAAGATGGGGATATTTTATATATGGGCTATGCAGGGGCCCTACTAAGAAGCAGCAAGTTGAAGGGCTCCCAAAGCAGCCCCATGAACTTTTGGCTGTCAGGGCCGTGCAAGTCAGCTCTCCGTTCAAAGCGCAGGACCTGTCTTTGTTGGGCAGCTTCCAGACTCCGATGCGGGTAGGGTTGAGGGTTTAGGGTTTTAGGGTTTAGGGTTTCAGGGTTTTAGGGTTTAGGGTTTAGGGTTGAGGGTTTAGGGTTTAGAGGGCTTGGGCTTTCTGCTTGGTTCCCTTCCAGGAGATGTAGTCTCCTTAGGATGTATTTTAGTAAATTTTCATTATAGTATAACCCGAAGGATTTATTGGAAAGACCATGTTTATTTTAGGTCTAAGCAGACAAGGAGACTACAGGGAATAGTTAGCAGCTTGCCAGAAAGCAGCAGATATGTACTTGTGGTTACAGACCCCTATCGGTGTGAGCATAGCAGGATACCCTAAAACGTCACGAGCCTTCGGGTGCTCCGTACGTGCTGTGAGTCACAACCCCTAAGGGTCCAAGGACCCAAATAATAAGGTTTTAGGGCCCAATTACCAATAATGTTATAGTATTTGGGCCCTGAAGCCCTATCATCTGGGTCCTTGGACCCTTAGGGAACCTTCCGCGAACGAAGCATCTGCCAAGGCAATCATGAGCAAACCAAGGGAGGTGGTTCAAAACGGGGTATCTTCAGGGTCCCCTGAGGGATACTGGGGGATTATGTGGGTCTACGGCGATCCCCCTTGAGGATGGTGTAGGGCTGAGCTTGAGACGTCTCAAATTGATGTTGCAACAGGTCCAAAGCCATGCTCCAAGTAGTAAAAGGGTTATGGTAACCCCAACCCCCAAAATTAGGACCCTATGACTATCACATGATGGTCATAGGGTCCTAATTTTCGGGGTTGGGGTTACCAAAATCCTATTATTACCAAGGGCCCGGAGATGGGGAACACGTCCTGAAATGCGACCTGAACACTAGGATCCAAGTACCCAACTTGACTTGGAAGCTCAGAAAGGTAGTTGCATATAACTAGGGCTTTACTTCCCTCAGATTCGGTGATTGCTCTAACAAATCTTATTTGGACCGCATTTTCATCTACCCATGAACCTTCAAGTGCACTCCCTGAACCCTATTCGCAAGATCTGGGGCATGGGTTTACACTATTCGGATTGAAGCGTAGGCTTGGTGGCTTTGCGGCTTGGGTTCTGGGATCTACGTCGGTGACCAAGTGTTCAGCTCGTGGGCTTAAAGTTTAGTCGTGGAGGGCCACCCTAGACTCTCAACCCCAAACCCCGGAACCTGCAGCTCTTTCGGGCAGGAAAGACAGCCCAACCAGTCGCATTTCCTCTATCTGCACATGAGGCTGCTGGGCCAAATTGGTGGCACAAAGATTCCAGACCAAACATGGCATGCCTGCACTTATAGGGGCTAAGTAGACAATATGGGAATATAATATATCTGGAATATAAATGGATTAGATTCCCTCATTCCCTACTGAGAACAAGTAAGGCCAGCAGGTTTGTTTCACGTTCCTTCAACCCCTTGATAGGAAGCCCTAGGGGCCTTCGATATCTATCAATACATGTATGTAAGTACACATGCGTGGTATAGTTCTTTAGGCTATAGTAGTCAGCATCAATATATAGGTGTATATATATATACACACGTATATATGTATAGTTACATGCATACTCCACATGTTTTGCAAAAACATTGTAGAAGCATGACGCACGATCTGTTGCCGAACAATTCCCTCGCCCCATGAATGCATATGTATATATATATATGTGGCACCTAAACCGCAGACCCTGTGGTACTCACATATGTATATCTATATACACACAAATACACACATATATACATACACTTCAAGTCTCTTCTACTCCCCTGCGCCTGAAGCTCAGGAAATTTCACCGGCGGGGGAGGAGAAATCAAACGCGTCGACTTGAAGGAGTTACCGGAGGGTGGGTTTAGGGTTTTCATGTAAGCCATTGTCTAAACTC
>CAJNIZ010043109.1:40126-52595 GCA_905231905.1 Symbiodinium pilosum
ACACATACCCATACATACACATACATACACATACACACACATACATACATGTACATACACATACATACATACATACATACATACATACATACATACATACATGCATACATACACACATACACACACACACGCACACATCCATCCATCCATCCATCCATCCATCCATACGTACATAAATACATACATACATACATACATACGTACATACATACATACATACATACATTACATACACACACAGGTACCTTCACGCACATACATGGATTTGTAGGTCTACATGTATACATGTGTAGATATGTCTATACGTGTACATATATACAGGCATGTACAAGCATGTACAGGTATATATACGTACATGAGGGGGTTAAAGTAAGACGGTCCTTCATGGGGCGCAGGTATCTTGCGGACATGGCGTAGCCCAAGCGGCTTCAATACTGGATCCTTCAGGGTCTAGCGTTCAACTTAAGCCCTGAACCCTGAATCCTTTAATTCCATGTTGAAGTTCCAAACGCAAATCCCTCAACCCAGAGCCCCCAACCCTAAACCCTACAGGCCCTAAAGTTCTGAATCCCAAAACCTCAGCCCACCGAGGGCCCACACCGCGCCTAGGAGTGGGTTGGTGGAGCATTCTGATCTACTGCCCGCCTGTGCTTCTTGGCCTTTCTGGCAGCTGCGAGATAGGATATGTCAAAAGCTGGTCAGTTGGAGTACAGGAATGGATCTCTGTTGCGGCATCTGTACCATGCTCAAAAATACAACTGACAGTTCCCATGTTCTGTTAAGTTCAATCCGGCCCTGCTAGCAACCAGCAAGAAAATGGAACCCACCTTAAACCCACAAACCGTGATTCCCAGAACCTAAACCCCAAACCCTCAACCCTGAACCCTGAACCCCTCTGGGAATCTCTCAACATGATCGGTGCCCTTTCCGCGGATTCCCATAGGAAGGACCTTAGGGTAAGCAAGATAAAGCCAAAATCCGAAAAAGGGGGGGTACTGTCCCCATGCAGGAAGACATGGATTAGGGTTTTGGGTGTAGGGTTTAAGGAAACCCTAAAGTGGGGCATTGCCCCCACCCAGAAACACGTGGATTAGGATGTAGGGTTACTATGAATCCCCTAAACCCTAAACCCTAAACTTTTTTACCATCCTCAAAGCTAACATTGCGCCACAACAGGGTCCCTACAAAGACTACAGTCCTTTCGGAAAAAGGAGCCGTAAACAACAACTTAAACCCTAAAACCCAAACCCGAACACCAAACCCTAAACCCCAAACCCTAAACCCAAAAAGGGGCGTAACAGGGTTTGAAGGGACATGCGCCTGCGCAATAGCGCTTTTCTGCAAGACGGAAAAGAGGTGCTGTAAAAACAAAACCCAAAAGCCCAAACCCTCAGCTTAAAACTCCCTTAAGGAATCCTGAGACTCTACATCAAGTCCCCCTGCCCTAGACTCCAAATCAAAAAGCCCTATTCCCTGAGCTAGCACCAGGGGTTTGTTATCTAGGGTTTTAGTGTTTCTACCGTTGAGGGTTTTAGGGTTTTAGGGTTTTAGAGTTTTAGGGTTTTAGGGTCTTAGGGTTTAGCGTTTTAGGGTTTTAGGGTTTAGGGTAGTTGGCGTTATCAGATAATACCATTGCTTTGTAACGGGCCTATCTAGCCCCTAGATCCAGGCCCCCATCTTCCTATATGAGCTGTCGTCTACACTCCTTAAAGGGGGTTATAATTATATGGGTTATCACAGGAGGTTCTATAGGGGTTATTACGAGGGATACTAGAAGTTTAGCCACTCCTCAAAGGCGGTTATTTAGGGGATTATATAGAGGAGCATTATGAGGGTTATTAAGGGGCATATTAGGAGTTTAGACTGTAGCTGTAGCTCATATGGGTAATATAGGAGTATGTAGGGTTATGTAGGGGTCATATATGGGGAACATTATAGGCGTTATTAAGGGGGATGCTGGTAGTTTAAATTAAACCCTAAACCAGGGGTTATTGAAAGGGATACTAGATGTTTAGAATAGCTCATATTCGCCCAGTGTCCATCTCCTGTTCCACTTGATTCTCCAGCAGTCCCTAAACCGTATAGACCCCCCATGAAGTCTATGCAAAAAACCTAAGCCCTAAAACCCTAAAACCCTAAATTCTAAGCAGCCCCTGAACAAGGTTCCACTGCGTCATTTGCTTCCTCCTATCTGTCGTCTTTTGTTCTGATGCGGCGTCGCGTGTGCCCTACCCGTTGATGGCTCCTGGGTTGCCATGGGCGCTACTGTTAATGTTCAGTTATTTAGCGTTCTATCGGATTATATAGGGTAATGGAAAGAAAGCCGGCACTACTATTTAGAGGTTAAGGAGTGCAAAAAAGAACGGAAACTAATCTTTGGGGTTAAGGGTTAAGGGTTTACAGTTTAGGTTCTGGGAATGGTGCAGAAAGTGGAAGTGATTAAAATGGAGAATGATATGGAAAAAAACCCGAATATGACCCGGAAATTGTTTTTCCTGTTATGTAGGGAAATCTGTGCTTATATGGACTATTGTCAAGAATAGGTTTACCCAAGGACACTAAGGGTGGACATAGGGGTCCCTTTAGTAGAGTATAGTCCTTTACATTTCCAATAGGAGCCCCTGTCCACCAGTTCCTGCGAGCCTTCTGGTTCAAAGCTTGGGTCTTCCACGATTTCAGGTTTGGGTCAGCTAACAGTCTTCTTGTTAATCACTTGTATAATTGTGAGGTATAGACAACATAAACACACCGCAACATCCCAAAAACCCTAGACCCTACACCCCCAATGACCGAATTCAAGGATGCTAAGCTGTTGCCCTAAACCCTAAACCCAGAACCGTTTTAGGGTTTAGAGTTTAGGGTTTAGGGTTGAGGTGGCTCTGCCCTAGGGTTTAGGGGTTTAGGGTTTATGGACGGTAGAGCATCATGCGGTCCTCAGTAAAACGGAACAGACTGTAGCACCCGGCCTGGTGTATGTATCATAGGGGCCTAGATGCTTACCATTACTGTGATGCCATATTCTTTGTAGAATATTCGTATTGGGTACCTAAGGGCTAAAAAATGACTTCAATATGATTTTGGTAGGTACTTATAGTCCCCGTAAGTAGATAAAGTAATAAGATCCCCATATACCCCATATTCTATCTAATTAAGGAGGACTTTAAACTTTAAACCCTAAACCCTAAATAGTCGTTTCCAGTCTCTTTTCCATTATCCCAGTATACCCCAATATAACCCCAACCCTAACCCTAAACCCTACACCCTAACCCCTAAACCCTAAACCCTAACCCCTAAACCCTAAACCCCCTAAACATTACCGCCCAGCCCTAAACCCTATCCAAATACCCCTAAGATGGACCTTCTGCACCTTGTTTTGAAGCCCAGGAATCAGCGCGTAGGATGGAGCCCCAAGCCGAGAATCCTAAGACCCTTAGGGTTTAGGGTGTAGGGTTTTAGGGTTTAGGGTTTAGGGTTCAGGGTTTGGGGATTAGGGTTTAGGGATTAGGGATTAGGGTTTGGGGTCAGGGTTTAGGGATTAGGGTTTAGGGTTTAGGGTTTGTTACTTCGAAAGGTTGGAACTATGGGCCCGCCCCCTTCATGGGGGCTTAATCCTTCGGTTCTTGCTGAAAATGCATCCCACAAAACCTACGTGCCTAATTAATGGCGGTAGGGGCCTATGGTCACGACCTTAGATACTCGTATCAGCTTCCGAGTGCCGAAACCCTGAACCCCACACCCCAAAGCCCACACCCAATAGTTCCTTTTAAGTAGATAGAATATGGGGTATATGGGGATTTTTTTTATCATAATACCCAAAGCCGTTCTATGTACTGTACTTAACTTTAGGGGCACTATAAACCCAGAACCCCAACTTCGGCCCAGGCGGCTGGTTTCGGGGCACCTACGTAATCTCTCGCAAGGGCATCTACAATTCCCCTGTCATTCCTGCAGAATCACCTCCCCCGATAAGGACTCCCCCTCACCCTCCAGCAATACGGATTCCATTTCTTCGTAGTCATTGCAACCATTTATGGTCACCGTTTTTTTTGTTGTTGTGCGAGGTGTTTACGGGTAGAGTCCACAACATTTTCACTAGTCGAAACACACTTGTTGCAGTCACCCCGGGGCCCAAATCCTAAACCCTGAGGCCGGCATGAAGGTTCTATGTTTTGGATTTCAGTATCTAAAGAGCCCATCTGGCACAAAAAACATATGTCAAAGGGGTGCGAACCCTAAACCCCCGAAGCCGAAGCCACAAACCCCAAAGCGACGTCAGGCTCCACTGGCCGCGGTGGTCAGCGCACTGGAGCTCGCTATTTTGGGCTTTCTGGATCATTTTCGTTACAAGGTTAGGGACATATGCCGTATGCATATGACATAGGGTTGAGGCTTTAGGGTTTAGGTTTTTGGGTTTAGGGTTGAGGGTTTTTTATGGGGATCATAGTTGAACATTGTTTAAAGTTGTTCGAAATAAGCCTAACGTGGAATGCACCAGTCTGATCTTTGTCTACTACAGAAATGAACCGGTTTTGGAGGTCCTCGTGGGTTTAGGGGCACTTCAAGGCTTTGGGGGTTGTTTTGGGTGCGTATGTCAGATTGGCATCATGCTGTAGTACTGTAGATGCAGCCTCAACCCTCAACCCTACACATTACCCTTTTCTATTTGGGAGCTGGAGGATTTGACTATGGCTCCTACGGGTAACGCCACGTTCTGCCTGGATCCTCCAACGAAAAAAGGAGTGAAAGACAATGGAATAAGTGAATATCATCCCTATATAGTCCATGTGTTATATATTCCCTTATTCCCTACTAAACCCCAGTGACAAAAGGACCATACGTGAACCCTAACCCTACTGCATAGCATAGCCCTCGTCCCATCTGAGCGCAAGCTGACCCACAAAACGGAGATAAATGTATGTGTGATATGGGTGGTTGTCAAAATTATGGTCCCTTTTTGGGTGCCCTAAATATTAGGTGCCGTATTATAACAGTGATCCAAAGAGGGAACGTAATTTTGACAACCACCCATGTGTAATGTAGCAGCATATAGGGTGATGTGGGGGTTAGAAAGGGACATAATAGGGTTTGGGGCAGTTCAGGGTGTAGGGCTTCCCATTAAAGCATGGTAAGCCCAGGCGAACGAACACCGTGTAATGAAGTGTTCCCAGCTACTTCATATTGCATACCTCTTGTTTTTGATATCAGGGCATGGCTGTGCCGCTTTCGACATAAAGAGAGGGTGCAGGAAAAGATGAACATCATTCCTTCAGGAACAGTCTGTTAAGATTACGGAAAAACATCCCACTACGTTTCGCCAGGCGTTTTGTTGCTCAAGGACAATGCGTCGCTGCGACCTATGAGTAGTCACTCTGTGCCCTTACTCCCTACACCTGGTCCCTTAGCCTAGACGCCAAGCCCAGCTATGAGAAGCACGTGTCAACTGTCGCCAAACATCCTTGACACCCCGAAACCTGAATCTCAATCTGAGGTCCTCTGGTCTTGGCATGGAATAGGACAACAGAAAGAATAGCGTTGTAGGTAAATATAATCATGTGAACCTGTATGTTGAAAGACGTAATCTGCATAAACTGTGCGTCCACAGCCACATTCTTACTGGTTGTTAGTAGGACATGGAGGAAGGAATCTTTACAGTAGCCCCTCTATTATTTCCAACAGTGTAGTGGTTCCCATCTTCTTCTTCATTCCCATAGCTTTGAACCCAACGTTATAGATATGCACGTGTATAGTAGTTTCCATATTCTTTTTCGCCCCTCCATTCCCTACCACAATCCGTAACCCCAAGCCCCAAAACCTAATTACGGAATTCCTGACTAACAGCCAGCAAGAAATTGTTCCACTGTGGCAGATATCCTAAACCTCAATATGCTCCTTTATGGCCCCCTATCGACCCCTACTTGGAAGGTCAAGGGGACTTAGTAAGCAGGTTAATAACCCCTATAACCCATATAGTAACCCACGTTATCTCCAATATTAGCCTACTTACTAAGTCCCCCTGATCCAAGTATCCATCCCTTCATTGTCCCATGTGACCATCAGTGCATGATCCAGGCTATCGGGTGAGCTTCTGCCTGCTCTTCGGCCACATTTGAGGGCTTCGCAAAATTCGGGGTCCCTTTGATGGGGGCTCATGTACGGGATCCATACGTATATGTAGGTGTCTGTACAGGGAAACATGGAATTTTGAGGAGTCTACCTGGTGATTTTGATGTGCGAATTAGAGGATGTAATTCTGGAGATCGACTACCCTCGTTAACACCAAATCTCTTACCCTTACCTCTAACAACGCTGATTCCGGTGAACTGGAGCCCCAACTCCCATCACCCAAAGCCATGCGCCGCAGACTCCCCAAACAGCCCCTATCTCATCTCTAGTCTCTCCGAAAACTATACCCTCGCACACCACGCTCTCTAAACCCCAAACCCTACGCCGTAAACTCACAACCCTACACCCAGAACCTCAACCTTACGCTCCCGAAGCCTGAAACCCTATTTGAACCCGAAGCCCTGAACCCCGGGAAGCAGGCTTTTCTACAAGTACGTCTGCTTGCGGTGGATGCTGGAGGCTGCAGATGGTTTCGCTGCCCTGCGCCCCGGGCGAGCCGCTAGGGCGAGCTCTGGGGTTCGGGGTGTTGGGACTAAGGTTTAGGGTTTAGGGTTTAAGGAGTAGGATTTACGGGTTTAGGGTTTTTGGGCATTAGGGTGTAGGGTTTGGGGTTAGGGTAAGGGGGGAGTACAGCTCGTGCCTGCTTGCTTCTACCAACTTGGCTAACTTATTCAGCTAAACCCTAAAACCTAGATCCTAGTTAGACCGAAGCCCAGACTCGACTTGTTTGATTACTGTTTAGGGTGGCTACCCCCGGCATCGCATCCTTCAATGCGGTCTCTTTTAACAGGGTGTTCTCCCCGAACTTAACACGATAAGCCCGAGCCTTCTGTAACCTCCGGTACATAATCCGAGAAAACCTTTATCATATTCATTGCATCCTCTTATCCTCGTTAAAGCCCCCGCTGGGCACCCCCCAAACCTTAACCTCATCCCTAAAGCCTATACCCAACACTTTCCGAACATTAAGCACTACAGCCCACACCCCTAGCACTGAAATCTTCCACCTCAGCCACTCCAAACCCTGAGCTGCAGGGTTTAGTGCTTGGGATTTAGGGTTTGGGGCTGTAGGGTCTCAGCCTAAAGCCCTGAACCCTAAGCCCTTAAACCCTAAACCCCACGCCCCGAAGTCCTAGGCCGCCCTGGCCCCCGTGCACGACGCCTGCCGGACCTGGGCCTTCTCCTGGCGCTTCCTCCGGGACTCAGTAGGGGCCCCAGGGGGATATAATGAAAAAAAAATGGAAATTACTATAATGCATATATAGCCATATAGTCTAAACTCCTTAAAGGGGGTTATATAGGGGATTATGTAGGGGACTACTATTGGGGTTATTAAGGGGGATACCAGGAGTTTAGACAATGTCTCATATAGGGTTTAGGGTTTAGAGATAATGGAGAAGTTAATGGAGCAGCAAATGGATAATGATTGTTTTTTTGGTTGTTGTTTTTTTTTCCCGGCGTTTACAAGATTGGCTGGGAATTGTCGAGGGGTATGTCAGGCATGCTTGGGGAGATGCTTTTTCGGGATCTGTTGGGAGGTCCAGTGCCAGCTTTCTTGGGTGCATAATATCAACCTCCCTGGACCTCATCCCACTTTTTTTGAAAGTGATGCTATAATGGCAATAATCTTTAGGCCTTGTGATGTCCCAGGCCCCGGACCTAGACCCTAGACAGCCTTACCCTAAACCCTAAGGCAGTTCATCCCTTCACGCTAACAATAAACACGCCCCCTAGTATTAAATGTTCCATAATATTCGCACCATGTCTGATATGGGGGTCGTTCTTTTTTTCAGTATGCGGGGATTATAGCACATAAGCCTTCAACCCTAAACCCTCAATCCTAAACCCGAAGCCCTTAGACCTAAGCCGTATACTCGTAATCCTAAGCCTCAAAGCCTAATCCAGTTACTAAGAGATGATACAAGCTGTCCGAGGTGATTGGGGTTGCCATCGGCCTGGTGTGCCTGGCATCGGCGTGCATGCCGGGCCTCAACTACCTACACACGCTCCTGGGTTAACGTTAAGAACTTTGGGTCTAGGGATTCAGGACTTAGGGTCCAGGGATGCAGGGTTTGAGGGCTTAGGGTTTAGGCTCTAGGGAGGGTTCTCATTTATGAAAAGATGATGGTCATTGTTGTAATGTACAAGTGTACAAGCCCCTAAACCGTAAGCCGTAAACCCTCAACCCCAGATATCCTTATACCCCTAGATGTCCCCCATAAACCCCTTCAAAGGTTCCCCAATCTCGGGATGACCCAGGCTCTTCCTCTTCCGCACGCGGCGCCCCAAAGAAGAGGCCTGCTCTGAGACAGGAGCGTTTGGGGCTTGCCTGAACCCTAAACCCTAAACCCCAAACCCCAAACCCTAAAACCCAAACCCTAAACCTTAAACGCAAAACTGTAAACCGAGGGTGAGGTGGGAGCGGAAAACCGTCCCTATAGACTTCCCATATGAGCCACTCTCAGTGTTAGGGTGTTCTAAGGACCCTTATGGGTTTATGGTTTAGGGTTCTGGGTTTAGGGCTTACTAGTGGACATAGGGGTCCCTCTTGTAGCTCAGTATGGTCCCTAGTATAGTCTCTAATAAGGAGACTCTCTGCCCATAAAGTCATGTAGGAAGTATTGACTGTAGCTCATATCTAATCCTACTATAGCATTTATATCCCCTCCCAACTCCACCCCGACCCCAAACCCCAAACCTCACAGCGGCTTCCAGTTCTATTACTTTACCCCTCTCGCCCTCCAGTACCAGTAAGTGGCGGTCCAGGCTTTCAGGGGGCATTTAAGGGCTTAAACTTGAAGAGCATGGTGGCCATACCATATGGGGCATACCTTGGATTTGTATGATTTCTAGTACGATTATTATTGCTACTACTGCCAATTCTCGTACTACGAATATCAACTTTCTTATGACTTGCATGTTTGAGTTTAGCGCTATTCATATGAGTATTTTTTTTTACTACACGTGAGACGTCGACGGCTGACTGCTCGAAGAGTCGAAGAGCTTCGCAATCTGGGATGATTGTCAGATTATAGAACAATAGGATGCAGCTATCGCTCCCGATGCCTGAAAGCCTGTTCTATGTAGTTTAGGTTCATGCATGATGAGCCATGTGGGAAGCAATTCCTCCCCCCAAAATCAACCTCCCATCCACCACCGGAAATCTTCATCATTATCTGCTTTTTGGTGTGAGGAGGTTTTTGTACTGATAGAGGAAACCCCTAACCCTAAACTCTGAACCCTAACACTGAACAGAAATTCTGGCCCGGAAATAACAGGATCCAACATGGAGCCTTTGAAAGAATTTGAGTCCCTTGCCCTAAAACTTCAATGCTCTCCCATCCCCTAAGGTTGAACATTGCCTATAGAACCTCAGATGAGCTATAGTCTAAACTCCTTAAAGGGGGTTATATAGGAGAGTATATAGGGGAGTATTATACGGCTTATTAAGGGGGATACTAGGAGTTTAGATTAATTCAAAAATATAGGAGGACATGCTATGTTGAAGGGGGGGTGTTTGAATCCGTGGTTTCCCAGCTTCCATTTCCAAATCCCAGAATGTGTAGGCTTGCAGGGTGCAGCTCCGCAAATAAGAGTTTGCAGCAAGTTGGCTAACCACAAAGCACGCACGCTCAGTAAAAGAACGCAGACAGTAAGATGTACATAAAATCACTGCTCATGACCATCGTGTCAACAGCAAGCAATCCTGCCTCAAACGCTTCCAGCCAAACAACACTCCTGGTACCCCGGCAATAGGGTTTAGGGTTTGGGGGTTNNGGTTTAGGGTTTAGGGTATGAGTGTCTGTTGACAAGGCAATAAAGCTTTTGTTGTTTACGGGCATGAGAAATCCAGTGCTTTGCGCAAAGCGCATTGGGATTTCTGAGAGTCATGCGTGGATAGCGCCTCATAATCATAAAGAAATCCGCAACCTTCCTCTTACGCCAAACACATCGCAAGGCGCCCTTTTAGGCTACCACCACCTAAGACCCCCAGCAGCGATATTTGCAGTAGGGATGTTGTTCTACAGCCCCTTCCCCCCAGATGTAGGGTTTAGGGTTCAGTCCACAGGATATACGGCCAAGTTATGTTTTTGTTTTGGCTATGGTATTCAGAAGAGCAATATGGCCTCGCATGGTTTGACCATGAAGAGCANNCCCCCCCAAACCCTAAACCCTAGAACCTGAACCCCAAAGCTCCAAACGCCCCAAAAGACCCCAAGCCTTGACTGACTGGTTCTTAGCAGTAAATAAGGGAACATAGTACATAGGGATTATATACGGGTCATATTCCCTTACTCCCTGAAAAGAACCAGTAAGCAAACCCTAAACCACAAGCAATCACATGAACCCTAAGCCCTGAACTCTAAACCTGAAACCCTAAGCGCTAAAACCCTAAATCCAAAACCCAGATCCTAAACCTAATGCCCTCTAAACCAATCACATGACTTTCAGTGCAGCCAGGGCCTAGCAGAGGAAGCGGAAGACTCGACCGCAGCTCTTGTCCACGAAGATCCGCTGCCTGTCAAAGCAAAAGCCCCTAAACCCTTAGCCCTAAACCCCTTTATGACCCTAAACCCAGAAACCCTAAACTCTGAACCCCTAAGCCCTAAGTCCCAAAACCCTAAAACCTGAAACCCTACACCCCTACACCCCGAAACCCCTGAACCCTGAACCGTGCTTGTGGTTCGTTTAGGCTCTGGGTTCCTATGGATCCCTATCCTTAGGGGTTACATAGGAATATATGGTGGGGTGGAATGGAAAAATGGAAGCTACTATTTAAAGGGGTTTAGGGTTTATAGGGTTTAGGCGGTTTTTAGGGTTTGTGGGGTTTTAGGGTTTTTTGGACAGAGGTGTGAAGGGATTCGGGCTTAGGTTTCGGGTTTAGGGTTTGGTTTCGGGGTTCAGGGCTGTTTGAGGTTCATGATCTGGGCTCAGGGAGTTACTGTTGTGCCCGGAGTGGCTAAATACCCTAAACCCTAAACCCTAAACCCTAAACCCCAAACCCTAATCTCTTGGTACACTAAGAGCAGGCTACTAGGGATGAGGCTTTCTTGTGTAGGTACATTGGTTCCTCCAGTAGGGGGGTTGCCCAAACTAGGGCCCCTGTAATGAGGATCATACTTAATGGGGTATACTCTAAAATGAGGGGTCCCCTATTTGTGGGAACTCCCCTTTTAGAGGGTCCCCAAACCCAAACCCTAAACGTTCTTGAATATGTGCGACGTGAAGCCTTTCGGCAGCCAGAGGTGCCACCAAATGTATCTCATGATGTTCACTATCTTGCTTCAAACTTCTGCGCAATATTCACCACATTGCATACCCCAAACCCGAAAGCCAAAGCTCTAAGCCGTAAGCCTTAAAACTCTATATGCTATGTATCAGGGCATGGTGTATTTATTCTTTGGGGGGTGGTGTGGGGTTTAGGGTTTGGGGTTCGAGGACCGATGGCCAAGAATATCTAGATACCGCAAGATGAAAAATTCACTTGCGGGCTTTAGCCTGGCTCTCGTCTAGGGTTTAGGGTTTAGGGTTTGCTCCAATAACCTACAGTTTAGTAGTAAGTACCCCTTAATTAGTAGGTATAACCCATAAAACTGTAGGTCATTGGGCTTACAGGTAGGGCTTAGGGTTGAGGCTTTAGGGATATTACTCAAATTTTTCTGGAGGATCAAATGGAAAATCAAATGGAACATGAAATGGAAGCTAGTACGTATAGAGGTATAAAGGGATTATATGGTAGTTTCAGGGGTAGCTAACGTAACCGGCTCACCACCCAAGGGTCCAAGTACCCAAGCAATCCCTGCCGTGCTACTCCGACTCCCTTCTCCAAGATATGCGGGCTGCTATAGCGAATGTTCATTTTCCGAGTCAAGGAGGTGTTTGCAGTACCTAGGGGCAGGTGATTTTTATTGGAGTTCTGGGACCGACTCCTTGGTACTTGGACCCGTTGTTGATACTAAAAGGTCCTTGCATGTCTCCATGTCTGCAAACCCCAAACCCTAAAGCCCTAAACCTGCAGTACGCTATAGCACCACTGTGTCAGATCATTCCAAGAGCCTGTGCAAAGCTTGGTGGCCAGGAATATGGGATTGGTAAGATGGGATCTGTGGGGATGACAAGGGGGAATTTTGGGGGTGATCTAGGATTTAGTGTTTAGAGTCCCGCTCGGCAGTATGTAGGGGTAATTTTTCAATGAAGCTCCCAAGCGAGCCCCTAGAGAGACAACCAGATGTCTTTACATGATGCTTGAACCCATCCAGACCTTAGAGGCTCAGGACTTGAGGCCCCGAAGCCCCAAAGCTCCAGCGTCTACCTGATACTCCCTGACCCCCTAAACCCTAAATCC
>CAJNIZ010043110.1:0-17269 GCA_905231905.1 Symbiodinium pilosum
AAGTGCCTGTGGAGGTTGATCGTAACATTCTCGTGGCCACCATCAAGAAGTAAGCCAGCCCAGCCACGATCATGAAGTGCCTGCGTGTTTGGCCCTGACTGCGTGATTTCGTAGCTTCGCGCGTTAAAGCCAAACTCCACATAGTACCTGTTTGTCTCGCCGATGTGAGCAAAGATCTCCTGGATGTAGAGGTCCTGAGCAGCCTGGGAATGCATCCACCCATATCTCTGCTTGCGGAACCGCGTCAGATTTGCAATCCATCGTGAAATAGCAACACCAGAACTGTCCAGATAGGTCGAAGTCGAAGTCGTGTCCTCGAGTGCCCAAGATGAGTCTCTCTGTCTTATTCAGGTGCGGCATGAAGGCAGAACATGACTTCTGAAACCCTCAACTTGCACATCCTTGCACAACTTTGTTCCAATCTTCGCCACTCTAGGCTCAAGCTTGTGCTTATCTCTTTGCAGGGTGTAGGTCAAGCACAAATTTCTGCTAGTTTTGTAGAGCCGTTAGTTCGAGTGGTTCTTGCTGGCTTCTTAGGGAATTGTGGGTCCCTTGTTGAAAGTCATCAGCGAAGAATGACAAAAACATCCCTATTTGAGAAACAACAAAGCAGCTACAACACTACACGTCCTCAAGAAGTAGTGAGTAGTGTTTTTTGGTGGTTGAACCTAGTAAGATTATATTCCTTATATAATATATACAATCCTATACCCCAAAAGGAGGATATAATCTTACTCTATAGTGGGTAGCAGAGTATCCCCAAATGAAATTCTACTCATGTGCCAGTTGCCTATGCCAATCCGCATCGGGGTTCTCAATGAGCCCCGATCTGGCCGGGGGTCTGCCGATAAAACTACATATCTAAGAAAGGAGGTCGGTTCCCCCTCCAGGATTACATGGGCTGTTGTTGAGAAACTTCCGTATAACACGCACTCCCCCCCCCCTCCCCCCTCCCACCCAAAAAAAAGAGAAACACCACATCTCTGCATTACCAATCCATTCTGTAAATCTAAGACCTTATCAAAATTACACGTGCGCAATCCTGAATAGGGGCCACTAGCATCCCTTCCTTGGTATTTCTAGGATCCTTGAGGGCACCCCCCACCGCCCTTTCTACTCTAAACCCTGAAGCCTAAATCCTGATCCCAGGCTCGCTTGAGGTTGGCTTTGGTTGCTGCTGGTTTAGCCTCAAGTGCAGATTGTCTGCAAGAAGGACAATGCCCAGAAGCATGGAGACCTTTGAGGGCTGGAAAAAGGCTGGGTGTTAATAGTAGTAGTAGTAGTAGTAATAGTAATAGTAATAGTAATAGTAACAGTAATAGTAATAGTAGCGGTAGTGGTAGTGGTCGTGGTAGTGGTAGTAGTAGCAGCAGCAGCAGTAGTGCCACTATGCTATTGTTACGTGAAGGTTTGGAGTTGAGAGGCTAGGTTGGAAGAAAATTGAAACTGAATACGATACAAAGAGCGTCATTTGCATAACGCCCCTACTTCAAGAAATTTGTATACTACCCAGTTGCAGTGGGTTTCTGAGTTGCGCGGCTGAATGAAGCAACAAGAAGCACAAAACAACAAGTTAGGGTTTAGGGCTTTGGGGCGCAGGTTTTATGATTACTTTCCACTCAGGCAAGCAAGCCACCCATTCTGAAAGCCACCTCTCCTAGCACTTTGGTGCAAGCAGGGGGCCCATTCTGTACAGCTTGGGATCCACCTAGGCAGCAAAGGTATTCTGGGTTGCTGCTCAGGAACTTCGAGCTGTTAACTACGTAGACATAACGTGGAAACCCCATCCATCGCTTCCTGGCAGATTAAACCTAACTCAGCAAGTCGATGTCCTATGGAACCAAATTGATCGAGGAAAAAGCTTGAGCTATACAGCCTGTCTCCTCGAACCGAGGCCTTCTGCCCTCAACACCTTCTTGACGAACCCGAGAGCCCTGAAACCTGAAGCCTTCAATACCCCACCCAAAGCCTAAACAAAATTACCCTGAGATCCTGAACCCTTGTAGCCCCTACATATACCCTATACTAATGTTAGTTTCCATTCTCTTTTCCATTATCCCAATATAAACCCAACACCCCACACCCTAAACTTCAAACTGGAACCCTAGCCGAGGCACCAGAAGCATCTTGGCTTGCCTATTCCACTCCATGGCAGCCCAGACGAGGAGCAGCGCACAAGCGCTAGCAGTCCGAAAAAAGCTCTATAATCAACCATCGTGTACCCACCTTTTCGCCTTTAAGAGATTGCTACATACTGTTTGTCCGGGGCCTGCCTGCGTGTTCATGTCAGTTTTGCAATGGTATGGTTGGCGGAAAGTCCGCTAGCCCCTATCAAGTATCCAGTTTAGGGTTTTTAGGTGGTGCGAGCTTATTTCCGACATCCACAGTGCACAGTGGATTCAACCTTTACCCTACGAGCTCAGTTGCGTACATAATGGGTTCCTGCCCTGATCTTCCCCTAAAAAACATATACTTTGTATCTTTAACCCGGGTACCTACTCTACAGGTACCTGGGCCTTCAGGGTTATACCTACACCCTGAACCGCAACTCCCCCCAAACCCCAAAGTCTAAACCCTAGAACCCTAAATCCCTAAACCGAATTTGTCAGTCCCAGACACCCCTTGCCATTCCTGAATCGGCCTCGAACCCTCTGAATAGCAGCCCCTGTGTTGAATTGAGGGTTTCTCGAAATGTGGGACTTGCAGGGACAATAGGATTATGTGATCCGTGGACTAAATTTGTAGTATATCCCTGAATAAGTCTCCCCTAAAACCCTGTATAGTCCCCTATAGGACCCCCCCAACCTAAATTTAGTCCGTAGCTCATGTGGGTCCATATTAGGGATCGTTTAGGAATCATTTTTGAGGCTGCAGCTTGAACCCTGCCAGAAAAAGCTCTCCCCAACACTCCTAAACCCTCAGCCGAAAGCCCTAAACCGCAGTTTGGGGCTATAGGGTTCCCAAGAATGTAACCCCAACAGCTAGGTTCCGAGTCATGTGGCACCTAACGCAAGAGACCCTCTCTTTATCACAATTTCTCAAAGGCTTCCCACGCCCCTGAATACAAGACCCCCTGATCCCCTTATATCCGCATATCCCTAAAGTCCCTAAGGGCCACCCACTTTGAGAAAACATCATGGCTTGATAACTGCCCTCACTCATTAACAGTTGGAAAATACTCATTGTATGATTATACATAGCTCTTCATATGACCCCTATTATAGACTGTTAATGGGTGGGGGCAGGACCCAAATCATAGCATCAAAAGGCTTGCCGTGCCTCAGAATAGCGGCTGTAATTCCGCTCCACACGGACCTGGGCTGGGTCCAAACAAACCCTATAGTCCTCCTTAAGTAGATAGAACATGGCCTTGGGTATATTATAATAAGATCCGCATCTACCCCATATTCTATCTACTTGAGTAAGCACACAATGGCTTTCTCAACTTTGGAATGTGGTAGCTTCCGAGAATAGGGGACACCAATATAGACCCCAATATACTCTAATCCTTACTCTTAACCTTATTATGGGGACCCCCAAAAAAGTACCACTAATCTTGGGAAACCCCCATGTATCAAGTTCAGGATGATTTGGCATGATGGGTGAAGCCGTACACTTTGCGGATTACCTGCCTCTCCCTTTACCTCAACTTCGAGGGGGAAGTTGATGCTTGGTATACTTGAAAGGTGATGACCCCTAAGGATACATAATCTGGGTTGCTGTTAAGGAACTTAAATTAAGTTACTATATTGGGGAAACCCTGTTATTTACTATATATATACCCATTATGGTAACTTAATTTAAGTTCCTTAACAGCAACCCAGTAATGTAGGGGGTGGGAAGTCCTGATTGCATAACTAGCCTCCCAAGCTCGGCAGCTGCGAGTGCACGTTCCTAACCATACTTCACCCCGTCACCAACTACCCTACAACCCAACCTATATCCTGGAGGCCCTCTATGTAAGTGGGTTTTGAGGTTCCGGCCGTCCCAAGTGAGATTTTGGGGTTCAGGGTACAGGATTTAGAGTACAGATTGGATACTGCCCCCCCTCACTAACAGTTGGTTAATAAATATACTATGGTTATATCTAGTCCTTAATAGGACCCCTAATATAGACTGTTACTGGGTGGGGGCAGTACCCAAGGTACAGGACTTTCTGGCTTTGGGTTTTCATGAGTTTAAGGTGAAGGTGTTGGAAAGGGTCTGGAAGGTAATGCGATTCGAAGGATATGGAGAACCTTTGAGTAGAGTCGTAGGGGTGGTTCTCTGACAGGGCCATGCTTCACAGTCGGAAATCTTCAGATCCACCGCTGAGATGACGGATTAAGAGCCACCAGTCTCAGGACCCAAGAAGTGGCTGTACACCCTAAACCCTGAATGCCAACCACCGAGCCGGCTTTTTACATCATCCATGAAGGCCCCTGTACATCAGAGCGAGATGTGGGAATGTCAAGTGGATTGCAGAGATCCAGCTTAAGGGTTTTGGAGGAATTGTCTTGAGAAACTCCCATATAGATACCGTAGAACCCTTGGCGCTGCGCATGCAGCAACCCTACACCCTTAAAAATACCTCTACCTGGAGCCCATACACACGTGAACATGGGAATAAAACCGGGCTTAGGATTGAGGATTGATGCTTGCAAATGAGCCAAACCATTGTTCCACGTACTTGTGGGGTTTAGGCAAGGTATACGCCTTGGGATCTAGGGCTTCCCCTGAGCCCAAAGATCCACCCACCGAACAGCGAGCCATCATAAGGTTTAGGGTTTAGGGTAAGCACGCTATCCCAGCCGGAACTGACCCGTTCTAAGATAGGTGGGCATGCTACGAAACACTTGTCTCATCTATCAGGGACCTAGAGGATATATAGGAACCCCATTTAACGAAGTGTATTCAAAGGGGTCCCATTTTTAGAAGGATTTTTAGAAAACCCTTCGTTTCAATCCCTACATCCATGGAACCCTAAACCCGAAACCTAAAAACACCATGCCCATCAGTGCTGAGCCTGCACCAGCTCCCCCGGAATCGCAAACATCACCATAATTACCTGGGTTTGACTTACTGGGGGGTTCGTAGGGACTATGGGGACACATTATAGTGAGGATTATGTAGTGAGCATATGCCTTTTATCCCTACTAAGCCCTAGTAAAGTAATATAACAGATGGCCTGAATCTCGTTAGTACTACGAAGTCATCCGAACTATAGCCCTACTTGTTGCGATCCATGAGCCTTCCAAGTACTGATTGGCCCAATCTGAAAAGCAGCGCTCAAGAATGTTCATGCGGGACCTTTGACGAAAGCAGATCTGATTTACAAGCTGCGCAGACTGAGCGTTCGAAGAAACCAGTACCTATCACGGTACTTTGAGCTTACTACAGATAAATGAGCATATGTCAATTGTAGAGCCCTTTCGACTTAGCTGGAGCAAGAGATGAAGGGCCAGGTTCAGGTTTTAGGATGTGGGTGGTTGTCAAAATTATGGTCCCTTTTGGGATCCCTATTATTCTACGGCAGCTAATATTTAGGGTACCCAAAAAGGGACCATAATTTTGACAACCACCCATATGTCAACTCTAGAGCCCATTCGCATTAGCTGGAGCAAGAGATGAAGGGCAAGGCTCAGGTTTTAGGACGTTCAGGCGCGCAGGCCGCTGTGGTGTAGCATCAGGACAAGCCTAAATCAAACCAACAGTCAGGGTTTAGGGTTTAGGGTTTAGTGAGGGCTACTCTTTCACTCCCTATGGGGATCTCCAACTAGCATTCCTCCTCTTACTTTGTGTTCCGCATCCTGAAATAGCAAGGATCACGCTGCATGGCACTTCTCAAAAAGTGTTTCTACAATCCGTACAATACACGAACACCAGAGACCGCATAGCCCATGATACATAGACCTGTTCATGTATGCAGATAGGTATTCCTGTATATCCCTAGGTTTACTGAGGCTACCTAAACCCAAAACCCTAAACCCTAACCCCTAAAACCTAGACCCTAAACACTACATCCTCAAACCCTAAACCCAAAACCCTAAACCCTAAACCCAAAACCCAAAACCCAAAAACCCTAAACCCTAACCCCTGCTTTCACCAACCCACGCACGGACGGCCAAGGAGCCCAATCACTGGGACCGTAGAGGCCCAAGCCTTGACCATGAGAAAGCCTTGCCACTTCAGTTTAAGGTTTAGGGGTTTTAGGGGTTTTAGGGGTTAGGAGCTTAGGGGTGTAGGGGTTTAGGGGTCTAGGGTTTAGGGTTCAGGGGTTTAGGGGTTTAGGGAGTTTGAAGGTCTGGGCTGGCAACCTGTAACCCCCAAAATACCTACAGCTCTATAGGACTATATCTTCTAAATAAAAGGTAGTTACCACTAAGCTGCTGGTGATGAGGGCCACACGTAGGGTACGCAAGGGGTTAAGTGTTCAGGGTTTGGGGTCTAGGCTTAGGGTTCTCCCCCTCCTCCCTCGTGATCAATTCCCTCATATGGTGCAACTATATGTTGAGCGTGGGGAGATTATTCTCGGGGAAAGGAGGTTTAGGGTTTTAATGTACACCCCTAATCCTCAACCCTGAGTAACAGACCCCTCCCCATAGTAGGCATCATCGTAGGGACCCTCATATCAGCTATAGTCTGAACTCCTAGTGTCCCTCTTTAATAAGCCCTATAATACTCCCCTCTATAACCACCTCTAAGGAATTTAGACTATACTTCAGATCAGGGCCCTCAAGGGGAGTGGGTTTATTCATCAGGGGTCTACATTAGGGTTTAGGGTTTACGTAGCCCTAAACCCTAAACCCCAATTCTTGGTTCTCTTGACGACTTTCCCTTGGGTAACCTAAATTTGACCTATCTTGTTTTGGGCTTAGGGCTATGTCTAGGGTTAAGTATAGTTCAAGATGATCAAGGGGAAACCTTAGAGGGCAGTGTAGAGGGTGTGGGTGTGGCTGAGCACCTCTATAGAGAGCTACGTACACATAAATAGCACGTTCACAGACTCTGTTGAAAGGTTTTTGCAAGGTCCTTACAAGCCCTACATCCTGAACGCTAAGCCCAATTGAGTCGTAAACCCGTAAATACCTGCAGACCCCAGCTTCCATTCAATTTTCCATCTTGCTTTCCATTTGTTTCTCAACTATTGGGATTGTAATTAATCCCAAACCCTGAAGCCTAAACCGCATTGTCGATTTTACGCGATTCTGCACCCTTTGGGGTAGTAACCTTAAACCCTAAGCCCTATAAGCCTTACAGCTTCAACCCTACCCTCACCGAATCAAAGATAAGCATTCCTCACGGGACCCATCAGTACCCACAGAACACATGAGTAGCTTCTTCTAATGGTTGAAGCACGTACGCCTATGTTCTCCTTACAAAATACCATACCCAAATACGATTCGGCATATGTAGTTTCCCTTTTTTTTGCATCTGGACTGCAGCGACTCATCCAGGTTGAACCCCTCCGCAGGCCCTTACAACACTTTAAGCGTCAAGGAGGCCTCGAAAACGAAGAATCCACTCTTCAGACACTATTTGAGACGTAAGCACTAGTTGAAATGAGTCATAAACCTGTTGAGCAAGCAAATGGAAAGAACTACACAGAACATCGTAGTCATCATGAGCCATGCCCACTTCAAGCATACAGAAGCCATACTGCAGGCGCAAATAGCGAACCATGGTCAATGCAGTTTCCCTAAATAGGGGGACCCAAAAATACCCACCAAAATACTATAACTACTACAACCCTTATTATTCCGAACCCCAAAAAGGTACCCGTAATTTTGGGAAACCCCCCATATGGAGGACTGTAGTATCCTCATGGCACGTGCAACTCACTTGGACTTCCCGCTGCACTGCACAAAAGCAAGTCAAAATCCCTTGCCCCACAATATCCTTATCCTAACGGCCCAGGAATCCCAAACCCGAATACCCTATAGCCCTATACCCTTGTAATGGACATGATTAAGTTCTCATGGGTGACTATGCATTTGCCTGTGGCCCAAAAAGATGCAATTTCAACCTCTGCCTCAAGACACGCAAATTTTGGGGTCATTCCCCCTCACAGCAATTGACCTGTACAAGGTCTCATTAAGCGGGCACTAGAACTCCCATATTATCCATTGTGAAGTTTAAGTTTTAGGGTTTAGTGACCCAAAAATAAATCAAATTAGCAGCAGCTTCGATATCCGAAGTTCCAGGATGCTCCCCTCTTCTGGCAGCTCACCCTGATCTGCAGATGTACCGCAAGGGTCCAGGTTATAGGGTTATATAGGACAATGGAAAAGAAAATGGAAAATACGATAAAGGCCTATGCAGGGTTTAGGGTTGGGGGGTTATTGCTTGATATCATATATTACATAGGGCTACATCGGCTACAGAGGGCTATCTGAACGATATAGGGATATACATGGAGAGAGATTTGGGTCCAATTCCCCCCTATACTATCACAAAACCTGTGCAAACCCAAAACCCTAAACACCACAATTCCAGGTATCCTAGCATTGGGTATATGGACCCTCTAAGGAAAAGCTTGGGGTGGGGAGCCTACTTTATTTTGTCCATTCATACCCTACTCATACAAGGAACTTAGGACCATACTGTGTTGAAGCTTCTACAAAATCTCACTTGCACAGAGTTTTGGGGCACCTATTACTTTGTTTATCTACTGGTTCTAAGGGGGATAACTCATGCTTCCAGATTACGGCTTCTGGTTTGGGGCACGAAAGGCGGCGTGTGAGGTTAACAGTGGATCTTCTCTTGGGATACCAGTGTCGCAGCTTCTCGAAATGTTGGGGCTGAGGGTTGAGGGTTTAGGGCGAATAAATAGGAACTGCTTTGCTTTTTAAGAACAAATGACTACATAAGGGCTATGTAAGGCACATCTTGGGGGAAAATTCCCAACTGAAACTTCCTTTGATGACGTTGAGAAGGAAAGACATGCAGAAACCTTTGCGCAGGGGACCGAGAACCAAAACAAAAGCACATCCCAAAGCCTGTGAATTGCCAGAGACCTATCGTTGTGGCATGCTAAAGGTTGTTGGGCCGTAGTCAAAGGATTTCCTCCATCCACCGCCAAAGGCCCCAAATCCCAAAACCCTAAAACCCAAAACCCAAAACCCTAAACCCTAAACCCCTAAACCCTGAACCCTAAACCCCTAAAACCCAAAGATTCAACCCTTCAACCCTCAGAGCCGTAAGCCCTAAGCCCCGATGTGTGGCTGGCCCACCTTCTTCCGCTGTTTCGTCACCTTCGAGGAGTTTTAGAGGTGTAGGGCTCAGGGCGAATTATATTGATATGGCAGGATGCTTCGGGAAATAGAAGGATACTAGTGCGCATATCCACTACCATCTTCGTTAGGGCTGATGAAACAGGCAGGGAAACCTAGGACAACTGTTCATGTATTTGTAAGGTGTGCTTGCGTTTTGTTTTACTGGTTTTAGGGTGGTTTCAATTCTTCCGTGCTAATGTGAGGTGGTTGGAAATGGGGACGCTTTTTTAAATTACACACACTTTCAAACACGTGCACCTGCCGCAAGCTTAAACTAGCTGGAACCATGTCTTTATTTGCTTAACACCTGGAAGAAGCAAGCAGCTAGGTACCTAGACCCTCCAATGCCTTTTTTGGGAGGTTTGGCACGTTTGTTGGCGATGATTCCTGTTAGGTCCTTCCAAAAACGTTATCAAGAGTGTCTAGGCAAGGTTTGGAGCCTAGGCCTTCAGATGGGAATCAGGGCACGCTCCTGGGCTTAAGGTCTTGTGTTGCAGTGGATGGAAATCTTGCACCACCCTGCATAGCCTGTAGCTCAGCAATTTTCAGCATTTGGGTATCTTTAACAGGGGGTTATCAACGTAATTTAGGGGCCTGAAGATTTATCAGTGTCCTTTTGAGGTCTGTTTGAGGTACCTTAAGCCGTCAGTATACCAGCAATCTAGGACCTAATATTGGTACTTGTCCCTAAACGCCTCATTTAATCCCAGTTTCAATTTAATTTTCCATTTTCTTCTCCCTTGGATTCTCCACTATTCAGGCCATAAGCCCTGAAAACACCCATAACGCCTTCAAGGGACCATAAACCCCAAATCCTAAACCGAAAATATGGGCATGTAGTCATAGTTGCTTCTTCCTTAGACCATCACCATTTGTTTGCTACGGGGTTTCAAGGAATAGGAGAATATGTCATGTAGGGAGTAGGGTTTAGGGTGAAACCAGGGAATATATTATGCTGGGCTTGTATAATGTTATATTCCCTTATTCCCCACTAACCACCAGTAATTTTGGGGTGAGGAATCAAGGCGTGCCTGCGTGTCAGAGTCGCGGGTGGTGACTGCCCCTCTCGCAGCCCTAGCACAGAGTATCAGGAGTAGGGTTTAGGGTTTAGGTTTTAGGGTTTAGGGTTTGGGGTTAATTTTTTAAGGCTTGGAGTGGGGTGTAGGATTGATAAGGGGCCTCTGGAGACCTTAGTTGACAACTATCACAGTACACAGCTGTGGGAATTTAGGATGAAGAAACCTATCCCCCTAGACCCCTCAACCCCGAAACCTCAAAAGCCTTGAATCCTAAACCCCTAAACCTGAGGTAGTAAGTATCATGAACTGCATCTCCAGGTATGAGCTTAGTGGACTTGTTGAAAGAAAGTTATCGGGAGACGTCAGGCATTAGGATCCTACAGGCGCTTAGGGATTTAGGGCTTAGGAATTTCCAGTGCCTAGGGATTTCTAGGGCTTAGGGATCTTTAAGGTTTAGGGGTTCAGAATTAGGGATTTAGGTTCCAGGGATTTTCAGGGGTTAGGGATTCAGGCTTTAGGGTTTTGGCGCTGAAGGATTTTTAGGGCTTAGGGATTTAGTGTCTAGGGATTCAGGGTTCAAACCAGCCTCGGATCATTTGTTTCCGATAAGAATCCTCATATATTCGGGTCCATGTTTGGCCTTGAGAGCTGGGTGGAGTTGTGTTTAACACTAGGTGGAAGAGATTACACCTTTTTGTCAGCCCTGACACTAGTTTTCAGGAATGCGTGATGCCGATCTTGGGCAAACACGTAGCAAACAAAGAAGATGCATCATTGGGACTCTGGGAATAAGCTTGGGTTTAGAAGGGAATTGGAGGAGTCCCGCGAAAGAATTGAAGAGAGCTGTTTGATCCTGCAATTCGGTAGTTTCCCAAAATAAGGGGACACCAATATAGACCCCAAAATATTATACTACCTATTAATCCCTAAACCCTAAATCCCTCCCTATTATGGGGACCCCCAAAATGGTACCCCCGAATTGTGGGAAACCCCCATATGAACCATCTTGCTGCTATAGAATGGGGGTATATTATTGGGATCATATAGGGATAATGGAAGCTACTATAATTAAGGTTTAAGGTTTAGGGTTACATAGGGATAACGGAAAAGAAATTGGAAACTACTATATGGCTGTGAATCAAAACCCCGTGTTGTCGCGGGACCCCCCCCCCACCCCCTATTACATACCCCTGTGTCGCGGCCTGTTGTTACATACCCTTGTCGCGAATGCTTAGCGCAGGTATGCCCTAAAAAAGAACCTTGTCGCAAAGGTGCTTGTCGCAAGCCAGGAGATTCTGTTACAAACCTATGTCGCGGAATGGCCGCCGAAGCCTGTTACAAACCCCGTGTTTTTGATTCACAGCCATATTATAATGGGGTATACATTGGGGATATAGTCCCCCTTAAGCTGCGGCCGTCGAGGTTCATGCTCTAGTATCATGAGGCGCCTTCAGATATCGCTGCACTGCGTGCCCTTTTGAAACAAGGGCGGCAAAACCACTGCTGTACCGTAGATCCTGTGACGGGTATGTTCTGTGGCAAAAACGGCTAGGGAAGTCCTACTAATTCTGCTTTGAGGGCTTTTAATCAGGTCCCTGATAGTATCTTCCACCCACAGAGCTTCTTTGGGACCCTAAACCCTAAACCCTAACAGGGGGCACGGCTACAACATAGGTTTGCTCGCGATCTGGTCGAAGTGTTCCATGCGCGGCGTGAAAGGTTTCTTGCCAGGGCCTTCCTGTTGTGGCTCCTTTGCAGGGAGATACTTTGGGTATTGCCCCCCTCAGTAACAGTTGGATAATAACTATAATATGGGTATGTATATATATATATACATTTAGCCCGTAATAGCGCCCCTAATATAGACTGTTACTGGGCGGGGGCAGTACCCAAGAGATACTTTTCTTCCGGGGGATCTAGGTCTAGAATGATACCTACTTTGGGCCCTGAAGTTTACTTACATGTTCAGGATTTATGACTTCGAACGGAATCAATCCTTAGATGCCCTAAGACCCTAAGAGCCTGCTCGCAAAATATCCACATAGCCCTGGAACCCTGCAATTCTAAAGCTTGAGCCCAAAACCTGCGCGGCAACCCAACGAAGCAACACACCCACAGCAAGAACCCCAAACCCTACACTTCTAAACCCAAAGCCCTAGGTAGAAACCCAATGGTCCAAGAGAGTACACTTCAGGGCGTAGAAATCCTAAAGCCCCAAAGCCCTGGGCAGAAACACACCCTAAACCCTAAACCCTGAACCCTAAACCACACTCATCCTCAGTTGGAGCCTTCGTCCACTGTAGGCCACTGTGCATGTTGCAAGCAGCGGCCAGGCAGCTCCAGGACAGCGCGCTGATCCTATGCATACATATGCGGTTTGTCAAAGTTGAAGCCACTCCGTTAAGGGTTTAAGGTAATTTTGTCAACCTATGTTATGTGCGTATAAATACTTGTTTTGTTCTGTACAAGAATTTTCTGCTGCATTCTCTTCAAGTGGCTGCTTTTTGCACGCGCATATGTGTACAAACGTACATATTGCATAATTATACATTACGAATCCGCATATATGTATACCGGCACCTATGTATATGTCCATGATCACGCCAAAGTTTGTGCCTTTGAAGGTTATGCTTTCTTGCCACGGCGTGCTTAGGGTTGCAGTATAGGTTCAGGGCTTGAGGTGCAGGCCTTACCCTAAACCGTTCAGCACCTAGGGGTCAGGGCTAAAGGTTAAAAGCTTGCCTACCGTTTCAGGGGTTATACATCCCCCCGCCCCGGCACAAACTAACATCAAAGCTGAACAAGGACCCATTGTAGACTACTGCCCTTTGACATGGAAGCTAACAACCTAAACCCTAAACCCAGGGTTGCCTGTTATTTGGGGGAGGCTACTGCCTACAAGGTTGGGACTACGAAGGATATAGGCAGACGGTATTTAAGGTATGGAGTAGGCGGTGTAGGGTTTAGGCTTCCTCGGCCAGCGGAGCCTAGGCTTTTGCCAGCACATGCATTGCGATACCCCGTATGCGCACGGGACATTATGCTTACCTTGTCCAGGTGAAGGGCTGAGGTTCACACAGAACTCAACAATCCAGCATAAGTACTGAAACGGGGTTTCAGGGATATATGTATATATATATACACATGCATATATGTAGCATGGCTTCTTCAAAGGCTGATGCAGAATGATCCTCGTAACCATGCAAACCTCCACCTTACGCGCCTGCCGTTGGGCGGGCTCGATTGGTGCAAGCTGGCTGTGCAAGCTGCCGATGCAGCAGGAAAGGCGCACACACGGCCATCTGCGCTATGATCAGCACAATATCACAGATGAGTGGGCCCCATGATGCTGCTGTTTTTGTTGGGTTAAAGTCATCCTGTCAAAGACAAGGTTGACAGTTTAGAGGGAATTTTGGAAACACTTTTTGGAACTTAAGCCTGAAGTGCTGCCCCGTACTGCTCCGTGGCCGTCATACAACCATGACTATGAAAAAACATGAACCCAACAGCCACTGCCTGTAACACTGCCTGTATTCATCGGCACAGGGCCCTTCCCGGTGTCACCACCATCTTCCGCCGGTTCAGGTTCCTACTGCAAAGGTCTTACGAGGCGGGTTGAGGACTTCGAGTCCTTGTGGCTTGCTATACGCCCAAGCCCCCTGAAGTGTAAACCTGCCAAATCCTCAACCCATACCTGCAACCCCAGTTACTGGTATCTTATCTCCATTCGTTATGGTTATACAGTTATACCTACTAATTTTGAGGGTGATTATTACTAAACTGTAGGCAATTGCCTCAGAGGTACATGCTAATCCCATTTGTTGTGAACCATGTAATGTGATGAGCCGCTGGGCCACCTACCCGCTTGAGACAGGCTTCGGGTTTGGGTGCAGGCATAAGTGGAACCCTCTACCCAGTAATACTGTTGATGCTAAAAGTCCTGCATGACCTTAATTGCTATACTAAAGTACCACTAGTATATACTGTAGTACCACATTTCCCGAGGTTTGGGGTACGTAGGCTCATGCAGGATTCTTAGTATCCACCGTAGTGACTGTAAGACAAAATGGTGATTACATTTGGGTCGTCTTATATTCCTATTAAGCCACTATTACAGGGTGGGGGGTCCACCTAAGGTGTGGGCGTAGTAGGTCTAAGGGGTCAGGGTTTAGGTGTCTTTATGCGTTTGGGGACAGTTGGAGGCTTAGGGTTTGGGGTCTTGGGCGGGAATACTAGGTTGGTCCCTAAAACCCATTGAACAAATATTAGTATATATGGTCCCCTATTAAAGCCATTCGGGAAAATATTAAATATCCCAGGGGCCTACCCAGAATACTAGTCTGAAAAATACCCCTGCAGGTTGCATAACTCGATTCTCAGAAGTGCTCTCTAAGGACTGTACTATACTGGGGTTAAATCGGGGTCATTTTCGGGTTCTATTGAGGTTATACAGGGATAAAGGACAAGAAAACGGAAACTACTATAGTATATTGGGGTTATATAGGTTTGTTCTTTTTCTCATGCCCGCGTGACTTTTCTGACAGTCTTTCGATCCAGGATTGTCCGACTTATGAAGTAGCTGCACTACTACGTACATCATCTGGGTTGGCCCCTAAAACCCTTTGAAACATATTAATATATAGGGTCCCCTACTAAAGCCAGTAGGGAAAATAGTAAATATCCCAGGGGCCTACCCAGTCATAAGTCTGAGAGGTGAACTATCAACAATCCTGTAGTCCCCCTTAGGTAGATAGGAATTAGGGTTTGGGGTTTAGGTTATATTGGGGTTGTATTGGGATAATGGAAAAGAAAATGGAAACTACTATTTAGGGTTTAGGGTTTAGGGTATAGTCCCCCTTAGGTAGATAGAATAACCCCCCCATTATCCCCTATAATGGAGAATCAAATGGAAAAGAAAGTGGAAAATGAAATGGGAACTAGGGGATATAGGTCCCCTGAAGTAGATAGAATATGGCTTTGGGTATGTCATAATAAGATCCCCATATACCCCATATTCTATCTACTTAAGGGGGACGATAAGCCAGTCCGTGAATGCTTAAGTCGAGGCGAAAAGGGAACCAATATTCTGTGCAACCAGTTGCTAAGGGCTGCTAAACAACATCGCACGAAAACTGCCAAGAAAAGTCCAGTGCGCAAGATCTTGACCATGGATTTGCAAGTATAACTTTTATAGGCGACTTCCTGACACAAAACCAGTCACTCAGCTCTACAAGTGTCTTGGTGCCAAAATGCATGGGCAGTCAGGATTGCGTAAGATGTGCGCAAAGTCCTGGTTGCGTACTGCACCCCAAACGACGACCAGTGCACGGGAATTTACGTAGTTAAGGGCATAAAGTGATGCAAGAACTCCTGCCAGCCACCGCGCACGGTTTGGCGGGGTGAGCTGATTGGATAGAAGAGCCCTTCCCCACGCGAACTCCTCAACCGCTAAACTCATGGGTTCCGCTACTACCCAACTATTCTACCCCATCTAGGTTCCATAGTAATGGTAATAACAATATTAATCATAATAGTAATAGTAATGGTAATAATAATAGTAATAGTAATAGTAATAGTAATAGTAATAATAATGGTAAATAGTATTAGTAATGGTCCCCCTTAATCTTACCTCAATTACGGCCAGCCATCCCTAATAACCTCATGGGGGTTACACCAACTCCCAGAACCAGGAACTGAGGAGGTCCGGTAGTAGATGGCTTCATCCGGCTGAATACGGATCACGAGCTCGTTCTGCGGCTGGTCCTTCGAGGGTATGGCAGGAAGCAGATACACCTGAAAGTTAATGGTTTAAGGGTTTGGGGTGTAAGGGTTCAGGAACTGTAAACTCAAGATCGCACACCCTAAGCCCCAAACCCCAAGCGCCTATGGGGCTTCCAAGAGTAAGGGCCCCTTGAAATGGAAGATAGGGGGCTATATGAGGATATGCTCAAGTAATTAACGGACATGGGTTCCTATTGGTGGTACCCCCATGTCCAGAAGCAAGGGTCCCTTAGTAACCCGAATATTGACAGCAGCTCATGTAAGGAGTCTTAGGAATCATAGGTTTCCAGAAATCAAGCGCCCCTTTTCGGGGATTGCGCTTAATAAGGGTTATATACTGTAGTATATTGGCAATATTGGGGTCTATATACTTGCACATAAATAAAGTTTTGAGTTTTGGGATTTTTGGTTCAGGACCTGGGGTTTGAAAAAATGACCATGCTGTTCAGGGATCCCGGGGTTTTCAGGAGTTAACCGTAAACTTGCCCTAAACCCTAAACTCTAATCCTTGAATCCTCTCCCCCCAAATTAACCCCCCTGCAGCCCCGCTACCATTAAACATTCCCAGGAGATTATACTATACCACATTGGGAATATTTACGATTAAGGCGGGGTGGGTGGTTTTAATATTGGGGGACGGGATGAGAAAGGTTTTAGAGATGGCAACCCTGAAGCCCTAAATCCTATCACAAACCCCTGATTCCCTTCACCGTGAAATCTAAACCCAAACTCCCCACTCCCTGAAGTCTGAATGCCTACTCCAAAAAGCACTAGCCCCTAAAGCTCTAAACTCTAGTCACCCAATCACCCAACCCTACGCCCTACATCCCTAAACCCTGAAGCCCTAAACCCCTACATCCCTACACGCTGAAGCTCTAAACCCCCTACATTCCAAAACCCTGAGACCATAAAAAATGCATAACCCTTACCCATAAATCCTCAATCCCTAGATTCCTAATCATCCCCGAACCCTAGATTCCTAAACCCCTTCAGTCCCTAAACCCTAAACCCTGAATCCCTGAACCCTAAACTCTAACCCCTTAAGTACCTAAACCCTAAACCCTAAATCCCTGAACCCTGCACCCTAAACTGTCCAAAGGATGCTTGAGCTCTGGGATCCGGGCACCGAAGAGACTTTGCGGTGGTGCCTTCTTGAACTGCAGGCGCCTTAGGCAGGGTTTAGGGGGTTAGGGTTTTAGGATTTGGGGGTTTAGG